>CAMOHE010042228.1:0-44049 GCA_946598075.1 Artocarpus hirsutus
ATAATATATTATTAAGAATTATATTTTTATTATTATTTATATTCATATTAATATATTATATATTATATACAACATTTTAATATTAATATATTGTTAAATAATAATTTTATGATTATTATATATTAATATTTTTATATAATATAAAAAAGTATTATATTAATATAAAATAAAAATTATTTAATAATAATGATAATAATAACATTAATATTCATAATAATATTAATGTTAAATTATATATAATATTATTTTATTATTCATATTTATATTATTATTATTATTGAATATTAGTACTAATATATTATATTGATACATTTAATGTTAATACTATAAATTATTTTGTCAATTATACAATATTCCTATATACAACCAAATATAATAATGTATTATTCCTAGAAATCTAATAGAAGATTCTTATATACAACCAAACGTGATAATCTTGGTTTTTGGAAATCATATTCCCTACAATCATTTTCCTAGAAACATGATTCCTACTAATTATTATATGCCAAACGCCCCTAATAATCAAATGCCCCACAAGGGTTAGATTTTCATGTTAGATTTCTCCCAATATTTGCTCACTAAACTTTACTAAACAGAAACCTATTTTTCTGGGGGTTTCAAAGTGCTTGTTTTAGAGCAGGTGGGGTATTTATTGGGATCATCGGAAATAAAAAGTTTGGTTGTTGCATTAGTTTAGTTCAATTAATTTATGAGTGCGATGATACCTTTTGGCTTTTGTTAACTATTAACTATTATGTTAAGTGAACTCTTTCACGGGAACATTATTCATGTGCACTTTTGAAGCCCTTAAATTTAGTCAAGGTCTTTTTTTAAATCTGATGACTAAAAACGTATACCTATGATGGGTATTTTTTTTGTTCCCATCATAGAAGTTGCCGACCAATAAAAAATTATTTAGTTTGGCACCTAGACCACTTAAAAGAGGCGGGTTATATTAACTTTTAATAATTTCAGTGTTAGCTTATGGAAGACACTTACAAACAAGGCTGCAGAATTTTGGGTCAAAAGCTAAAGCTTGAGGATCTCAAGGTATACTATATGATGGCTAATAATGAAGCCAATACACACTTTAATATGATGCCATCAACAATTGTAATCACTTCTCACAAAGCATTCCGTGCCTATAATATAAATCTATTAACCCATTCTTGACAATCATGGTTTTTGATAAGTTGGTCAAAATGTGTTCTTCTTTTTTCTTTATGCGGGACAGCCATGTGCCGTGCCGCGTTTTGGGCTTAGTGGGTTCAGGCCTGGGGCCCGGGATAGTGCTTCCCTAAGGTGAAAAACGCTTTTCTGGAAAGTAGGCCCATTATTTCAGCACATGCTTGGACCAAAACTAACTTTTTGGACAGATTCATAGGTGACGACGCGTTTGAGCGCCTTGCGGCATATCATGTCGGGCGTAAAATATAATATGACGAGGACGTATCAGATGCCGTCCCATTTTAACGTATTTCAACCAACCGTCCAATTGAATTAGATTTTTTTCCTTTTTTTTTTTCAATTTTTGGAATCCGACTGGGATACGTTACGTTGAACGATTATCTCTTTTCAAAACATCGTCTTTATAAATGTTACAAGTCAATCATTGACCGACGGATACAATTATTGCTTAACCTGTATCAATCAATGATTTATCGATCAATCATTAGTTGGCCACACCTAATTGATCAACACGTGTCAACTAATTTAATTAATGGTTACCGGTCATTTTCTTAAAAAAAAAAAAAAAAAAAAAGAGGAGTCCAATATTTATTTAAAAAGGTGGCTTAAGCCTATTACCTTATCTAATGCTCCATCCAATTTTTGATGGAATTGGTAAAATGGATGGAATGTTGAAGAAGAAAATGATGATAAAACACTTTTTAAAGAATGATGTTTTTACCTGTTTGCTAGTGTTGAAGTGTATCTCAAATTATGGTGCTTACACTTTATTGAAGAACACATTGTTGAAAAGTACAATCATAATAGAAGCACCTTTTAAGAATCAGATGCTTTTACCTCTTTGCTAGTGTTGCAGGGTATCTCAAATTATATAGCATTTACACTTTATTGATAGGTGTCCCTGCTATATAAGTGTCAAATTTTGTTACATGCCATGCCAAATTTCTGGCTCCATAAGTGCTGGTTTGGCAATGGCTGCTGTCTTTTGACTCAATTATTACTTAAAGTAGATAAATTTCTATTATTGCTTAAAGTAGATGAACATTAACATTTTTAAGTATGAACAATGTCAATTCGAATCTTGTTGTTAAAAGCAGATTTCCACTTCCACTCTCTTTTTCTTGGCAAAAAGACAACAATATTTGGTCTACATGGGTTCATATTATTTAAAAGAGAAACTGATATGCAATAGGTTGATAAACATTTGAGTCATTTTGAAAGTCTCTGTTTTTTCTTAATGTTAATGCATATAAATATCCAAGTGGGTCTCCACACACATACTTAATATACATATGTACTATCTTTTAAACATATTATGTATGCATGTATCTTCATGTATTATTATTATTATTATTATAGTTGTAAATGGTATATTGAATTATAAAGATAAGTGTTTATTTATCAAAGTTTCATAAGTTATTAAGTTTTTTTTTATAAGAGTTTCAAAAGTAATTTAATCAATTTCTTTGTGACAGTTTATAGTCCGTTTGAGAACCATAGTTGGAAATTTGAAACTAAAACTTTTGGTTCGAACCAAGATTGCTTTAATATTTTCTCTTACAAGAGTTTAATCACTACACTTATGGATATTTGTGGGCGATTTGGGTGGTTTTTTTTCTCTAAACAACTGACCAAACTAAAAATAAATTTTTAGGCGATTTGATATTTTTTATGAATTCAAACCAAACCAAAACATCATAACCAGTTTGGACAGTTTGTGCTAAATATTAATTTCTTTTAATATTTCAAAAAATTTATAAAATGTCTAAAATTTTTTTACTTTAATGTTTTATTACAAACCAAAAATTAAAATCACAATAACACAAATCAAAATTTATCATTAGCTAAACTAAAAAGTCAAATATACAACTACATAACATAAAACAACACAATTAAATTTTAAATTTGAATTAAAGCTTTCCACTAGTGTCGATAAATACTAGTGGAAAGCAATGTAGGCCAGTAGCAGTGTAGAGAGAAGGCGTTAGTTGCTAAATTGAGGGAAGACTAGGGTTCTATTCCATGAGTTATTCTTAGTTGTATGTATTGGTTCTTCATTTTGATTTTTTTTTTTTGAGATGCTGATGATGAGTGATTAGAAGAAGTGTAATTATAGCGTGTGAAAAGATGCATTTTATATGATAGAACTTCTTGAAAATAAAAATGAAAGTTCATATATATTTATATATTTTAAAAATAAAGATTATATAATTTAGCGGATTGGCAGGCAGTTTAGGTGGGTCGTTTGGGCCGTTTGGAAGTTCAAACAATTAACTAAACCACTAAAAATATATGTATTAAAAACCACTAAAACCATCAAAAATTAAAACAAAAAGACCAATTTGATTTGGATTGGACGGTTTGGGCAGAATAGCAAATTTTTTGAATACCCCTAGGCTACAATGTTTTGAACTCAAACTATTGGTTCACCTCACTTCTTAAATGCTCTCTTAATAATTATTTGAGAAATGCTAGCAATACTCTCTTTTTTATTTTTCTTTTAAATTCTTTTCAATCATTATTTGACACATAGAATCTACTAATATTATAAATAAATATTTAAACAGAAAATAAAATAACGGAATTTATGGAAGTAAATAAAAAGAGTAAAAGAAAGTAAAAAAAAAGTCCAACCAGCCACCTCTAATTATTTTAGTTCTTATAGTTAATTGGTATAGTCCAACACATCCTCATATGGTACAAGGATGTTGTTAATTTCCCCTCAATAATGTGACGTTCGACTTTTGTTGAATACGATAAATGCTGCGGCACAGCTACTGAAATTGTTAAGATGAAAAAAATAAGTTGTCATTCAATTTGTTTCCTCTTTTCAAAATATCTAATTTCTCTTTAAAAATTCATTACGTTTTCTATTTTTATGCTTTTATTGACATTTTTTTCTTTCCCAGGTCATGTGATGGCCCCTTCATAAAATGGTTATATAGTCCTTTATGATTTATTATCTTTATATCTTATTTTCTCTCAGCCTTTGATAAATCTTTTTGTATTATTTTACAGTATTATTTATCTTAACATGTTTTCTGGATAGAACACGCTTATATGGTTGAATTTTTTCAACCATAATTCGTATTTGTTTTTATAATAGATTCTTTTGTTCCACTAAAAAAAATACATATATATATATATATATATACATACACACACACACTTTTGTCTCAAAAAAGGTAATTATTGATCAACCAGAAACAAACTCGGCCGATGCGATACTTTCCATACAACCAGGATTGCCAAAAATAAAACCAAATCATGTATGTATACATGTAAACTACTTTATTCAGGGGCGGAAAAATTCGTCTGAGGGGTGAGGATGAAACTAAATTAAACAGATAGGGCAAATTAAAAGATGTACAATTTAAAGAGGGAGGCAAAATACATTATTAGGAAGGTTGAAATACAATTTTAAAGAGTACGAAATATAATTTTAAGAAGGTAAAACACAAGTTCAATAAAATTATATATATATATATATATATTAAAAGAAAACCAAAATTCAAACAAGGAGATTGCTCTCAGCCCTTTTTGTTTAGATTAGAAAACTATAAGTTCTACGAGCACTTTCAAGTCTTAATGTGTACATAGAAATACATAATTAATGCTTGTAATGTCAAATCATTACATTATAGGTTAATTGATAACTATACCTTCTAGTTTTTATTATTTTTCAATTTATTCATATGTTTTTAGAAACTATAAATGTATTCTTTAAATTTAAAAAACTTGTTTCACTTTTATCCTTTGTAGATTTTTTAAGTTAAAAAAACATAGAAATAAGATAAAAAAAATACCCTTCGCTAAATAATTTGTTTATGAAACATATGTTTCTTCTTGAGAAAAATTTTAAAAAAAATATTTTAAAATTTAAAATGTCGTAAAACTTCAGCTTTTTTTTTTTTTAAATTTGATGTTTTGTTTTAGAATTTTTTTTATGTTTTTAATATATAAAATTTATCACAACCATTTAAAGATAGTCATGTTGTTTTGTCCATTTTTTTCTATTGATGAGGATGAACTTGAAATAAGCTTTTAAAATTTTAAGAATACCTTTGTAGTTTCTAAAAACAGATATACAAATTGAGAAATAGTTGAAAATAGAATGTACAATTATGTAATTAACTTTTACATCATTACAATGCTTGTGCATGGAAGTTTCTCCCTAATGAGATTTGGTTTTTGGAGTTTTCTCCAATAAAATTCAATAACTTGTTTTATAATTGATGATCGATTTTTCTTTGGCTAAACCACAATATAATTAAAGGGAAATGGTATCAACTAACTACTTACTTTTCAATCTTAATGTAAGTTAATAGTACAACTTTATAAATATTTAAGTATATAGTATTTTTATAATTCTTGATTTTTTAAATGCTAAAATTTTCAATTTTAGTCCTATCTTCTTCATCTCCTCCAAAAAATCTTAGATCTACTTTCTCTATCCCCTCCCTCCTCTCTTCTCCTCTTTTTTTCTCTAGCCCCGACAGCATTTCGACGATCTCTTGAGACTTTGGCAACTTCTCCCGCCGTGACTCCAATGACCTCAAGCGACCTGACGACAAATCTGGCGCTTCCCTTCTTGAGGCGCCTCCCTCCGTGACGACGATGTCTTCCTCTACGAGATCTCGCAAGACTCTGACGGCTACTCCAGGTGGAGCTCCTACGATATTCTCTCGATTTTGGCCGCATGACTTCGGCAACTTCTCTAACGGAGCTTCTGTGATCTTTACGGCCTCATGACTCCAGCATGCTTCTATGATCTTTGTGGCCTCAAGGACTCCGGCAACTTCTACGGCGCAGCTCTTGCGATCATAACCTAGTGACTTCGCACTCCTCTTCCCACGACAACTCCGCCGACCTGGAAAACAGAGGAATGAGGAAGAAACAAGGAGGGAAATAGAGAGAGAAAGGAAAAGAGAAATAGGGAGGGAAACAAAGAGAAAGGAAGAGAGAGAAGCGGGGAGGGCAAAGAGAGAAAGAAAGGAAGAAAAAAGAAAAAAAATAAAATGTAATAATTAAATTGAGGTTATTTTTGTAATTTAATAAATTAAAAAATATGTATTTATGTTTTTTGGCCTATTTATTAACTTTGTTTTAAACTTATACGCTATTAATTTTTATTACATTATAAGTTTGATTTAATTCTCACGTTCTCCCTTATTAAATTTGGAATCAATAGTTAACATGCTTTTCTCATTTAATTAAATTTGCTCGTAGTACTCGTCAATTCGAAATCAAAAAACATATGGTCTCTGTTATTTTGGCTTGGGATAATTTGAAAAAAATGTTAAAAAAATTTGAAATTAAGTGAATGATCTCTTTTTTTTTCACCAAAAAAAAGTTTTTTTTGAATATCGAAACTGCTATAGTTTTTTTCAAAGAAAAGAGAAAAATTACTATATCGAGAAGAGAGATCTAACCAAAGTGAAAATAAAAAAAACTAGAATTGTTTTGATGCCTAAAAATATAAAAAAGATCATTGAGCAAATAAAATCTTTTAAGAAAATGATTTTTAAAAATCTCCCATTTTGGCGTTGACAAGCGCTTTCGTATCGTGTCCGTAAGCAATTGATTGTATTGTATCAATTTTGTCCTTTATAACAAGTAGACAAATAAATCTTTATCTACTGAAAGCGAAAACAATTTTTCCACCGCATAGAAAGAACACCACTGACCATTGCAATTTCAATAAAGGGGGCCAATGATAGGAATAATAAAACTTTTATTAAACAATATTTTGTCTACGTACGTTTGTCATTCTCGCCACACGTCACAAGTGACAGGAATATATGTGTTGTGCAAGAGAACACTGTACTTCTTTGTAGCACTTTGGACGTATTTGAACAATTTCCTCTAAAATAAAGATGTAATTAATAAAAAGATAATAACAGTTAAACAAACAAATAATAGTTTTTAGAGAAAACCCTTTGTATATGGAAGGTGCAAAGTCCGCTAAATAATTGAATATGGTTAACGAGGTTGGATGAGAAATTCAAAGTAGAGTTATTTAAAATATTAATTAAGGGATATAAACAATAAATTTGAAAATTGAAAGGACCCACGTGAAAGTAATACCAAATGAGATTTACCCTTAAATAGATTGTAATTCTAAAATTCCCTGCCCCTATGTTTTTATAAACGAAAGAATCTCTTATTCATTCGAAAAGCTTACGTGCATAAATTGCTAAAAAGAGTACAATTATATGTGTAGGTTTTCAACTAAAAAGATGATATTAAAACATAAAATGTTTGGTGGAGTAATAATTGAAACAGTTTTAAATCATAAAATAGCCTTAAAATTGACAAAAACACCCAAAATTTAAACTTTCTCTATCAAATTCAGATAGTTTTAAACAATTTTATACAATAAAATTACTCTTTTTTATTTTTTTTTATATACAATAGTTTTTCAAATATCAGTTATCATTTTAAATTATTATTTTTATTTTAAATTTTCATATTCAAAACAATGGGTAATATTCTAAAGCACACAACGGTGCACCAAAACGACCTTTAGTTTAACTTTAACTCGACCAACTTGATCTACTTTTTTTTAAAAAAAAAAAATTTGATAAAAAATCAAATTTTATGTTGAGTAATTGAATTGGGATCCTCCTCTACCTAAAAATATATATATATAAAAATCGAAAAAAAGAATTTTTCCCTAAAAGTTCGTGAAATTAAATACGCATTAAGATAGAACTAGGAAATTCTAACAACCAATTACAATCGAAAGTGACATTAACGTGCCTTTATAACTGGGCGCAGGTGGAAGCATCCGCAAAGGCCAAATCCCCAATCACATCTGCAATCAGTGATCACCGTGATTCGATCTCGAAAATTCCTACCCCGTCTCTTTATCCTTTTTGCAACCCCACGCTATCACAGACACCGGAAAGTACTATATCATTGCTCCTTAGGCACAGCCGTACAAGCCTTGAGCTTCCTCGTTTGTCGACTTCGGAAACATCAACGACTCGGACGCAGAACTTAATCACCCATTTTTTAACGAGACGGAGAGAGGGGAGGGAGGGAGAGAGAGAGAGTCTCAGAGATTCTCGATACTCTGACACTCTCATTGTCTTCGCGAGGCAATCTAGGGCAATAGAATTTCTCTTCCTCTCTCGGCTCATTCTCCTGAGTTTTCCAGCACCGAAAATGAGCTCAGTAGTGCAGGTTTCATCGATCTCTGTTGATAAGAATCTTTGTTGTTGCTTGCTCTGTTTTCGATTGGTTCAATTCGTTTATGTGAAATTGAAACTGAACGAAATTTTGTTTGTTGGTTGTTAGGGTTTCACCAAGTCGCTTGCCATGACCGTTCTCTCGGAGATCGGCGACAAGACCTTCTTCGCCGCCGCGGTTAGCGCTTTTTTTTTTGTAAATTTGGCTTCTCTCGAGCGAAAATGGTGACAGTTTTGAAGTTCTTAATCATGATATTATAATTTGTTTGACAACTCAAGCGTTAAAAATAAATAAAATAAATTTGGGCTTGTCACGGCGATATTCATTTTTACGAGCATTAAGGATTAAAATTTTGCTTTCATCGCCGTACTTTGAAGATTTTGAGATCTTTATAAAAAATATTGGTTGTTTAAATAGAAAAAAGGAATTTTTTTTTTTTGGGTTGTGTGGCTTTTTTAATGAGAAATTTCTTTGCTTGTTGCATTATTTGCTTTACTTTTCTATTTTTTTTCTTTTTCCTTTTAATGATCATACTTTGATGCATTTATCTGAATTCTCTTTTAATGGAGGCCTGTAAATAGAAATAAGTATCTGACTTTCGTTTTTCTTCTCTAAATAATGATATTCTATTCCTATGTGTTTACCACTTGCTTGAAGATCCTAGCCATGCGCCACCCGCGGAGACTTGTGTTGTCTGGCTGCCTTGCAGCTTTAATTGTGAGTTTGCTATTTCAGTAATATTTTCTGAATAATAATAAAAAAAAAGAATCTCTGTTATTCCGACTTCTGATGTCTCGCTCACTTGGAATATTTGCATTCTAGGTCATGACTATTCTTTCTGCTGTTGTTGGCTGGGCAGCTCCTAATCTTGTAAGCATTATGAGGTTATCTGGAATGTGGTTGATAACACGCATGTTATAGATATTTGCTTTTTGGACACTAACATGTAGAACACAAGCGTGTGCGTGCAATGAAATCTAGCGTTTGTATGCTGTTGGATCCAATCTTAGACATTATTTGCAGCATTTTGTCAACCGTCTGAAGCTATTAGCTTTTCTTGTTTTGGAATCTGATCCATGATCATAAACGATGCAGATCTCACGGAAGCTGACTCATCATGTGACAACATTGTTGTTCTTTGGGTTTGGGTTATGGTCTTTATGGGATGCCTTCACTGGGGAAGGGTAATAATTTATTTGTTATATTTATATTCTCTTGTTTGCTTTGGTTTAATTGACTCTGAAAACTTGTCCAAATTGTTTACATTCTTCTTTAACTGGAATCTAATTCTGGTTCATTTAACAGAGAGGCTGAAGAATTGGCAGAAGTTGAAGCAAAATTGGTTGGTTTTCAATCTTATCAATTGTTAGATTTGTCTTTATTCCCCTTCCTGAACTCCTCTCTGGTGTCAATTGCTGGCTTCTGATGTTTATTTTTCCCCTGATAATTTATAGGATGGTGATTTTAAGGCCAACACAGGAACCACTGAGACTAATCTTAAGGTATGGACAAACTTAATGGTGTTTGCATTCTGTGGTCATCCGTTATTGCCTTTCTTCTGCAGGATTCTCTCTCAATCACTAGGTTTTAGATTTCTGAGAACTTGGGTTTTCCAATTGTGTGCCCATGTTGAGCCTTAGAACATATTCTCATCGTGTGGTGGCCGCTCGGTAAATTATGTTAAATATGGCATGCGGTGGATGCTTTCACTAGATACTTCATACTAAATGTTTCAATATTATTTGCCAAGACAATTTTCTGTACACGTATTTATGATCTTTTGTGGTCTTCCCAGGATGTTGACGAAATAAAAAAGCAGAAACAGCCGTTGCTCGCTCAATTCTTTTCACCTATTTTTTTGAAGGTTGTACTTACTATAGACTACAGTGTTCGACACACTGATTATGTCCAACAAACATCTCACCGCTTCTACCGTGTCTTTTTGACAGGCATTTTCGATTACTTTTTTTGGAGAATGGGGTGACAAGAGCCAGGTAAATTTTACACCCCACTAATACATAAATTGTTGTTTCATTTAACTATAAGCCCTAAAGAGAACTTTATTTTTCAGCTAGCTACCATTGGTTTAGCTGCAGATGAGAACCCAGTTGGTGTGGTTGTCGGTGGGATTATGTAAGTATGCTTTTCAATCTAACAATTTATATATCAGAATGCATGGAATAGCATCATATAATATCAGTTGGTGCAGTTAAGATAACACAATTTATTCCTGTATTATATCTCCTATCTGTTTTGCCTTTGTGTGTATTTATAAATAGAGAGGTTAAGACCTGAAATTAAAATGTTTTCAATGAGTCTGGGATTAAACAAGTTAAAACTTGAAACCTACCATGCTCAGCAGCACCTCTCTTGTGTGTGTATACAAATGGCTTTGCGCAGCATATTTTTTGTGTTTTTAAAAGAATTGGGAGTTGAAGCCTGAATCATTTGTGCGTCAATTTATCTTTTTTGTGCTTCTGACTGATTGAAATTCCATTTTTTCCAGAGGACAAGCGTTGTGTACTACTGCAGCTGTCCTTGGCGGAAAGAGCTTGGCATCACAGATATCTGAGAAAATCGTAAGCGCTCACACTATCGTTTGCTTTTCTTATTCTTCTTCTTCCTTTTTCTCCCTGATATAGACTATGCTGTTAAGCGGTTTGTAATACTGAAGAATTCTTCTGTTGCAGGTTGCTCTATCAGGTGGAGTTCTTTTCCTTGTTTTTGGATTACAATCGTTCCTATCAACTGTTGAGTCATGATATCAACGGTAAGTATTCTGTTCTTGATGTTTTTACATGTAAACATCTTGAAAGGGTAATCTATGCGAAAAAATTTGCAGTTCTTATCTTAGCATTATCGGAAGATCTTTATCATTTTATTATCTGGTACAAGACGCTACCTTAACAAACCCCACTCGAATATTTCACGGTTATTCCATTGGATTTCCCCTCACCATATAGAAAATTCGTTTAAAAGGTTTTTAGTTCCTACGGATTTCAAGTTAATAAAGGAAAATTGGTTCATACTCGTCAGTTTCAAGCAACTCTCGCTCGTTCTCTGTGGCGCACCCCTCACTCACATATAAGCACAATCTCAAAATTGCCTTTCAAGAGAAGAACATAAAAGTATTAGTTTAGGATTGTCGTCTCTCTTAATTTCAAGGCTGGATTTCCAAACTGCTAGCTTTATGCACGCACACATGCATTTTGTTGATGCTGTCTGCTGATTATGGATTAACATCTGCCTTTTTTCTACCGTTTGCATCCAGGGATCGACGGATGGTGTGATGAACCAAAGAAAATGCACTAAAAAGACATTGTTAGGTTTTATTATTTACCCGAAAAAGAGCGATCTTCAAAAACACGTAATGATGTTATGCTTACAAGAACAAAGCTCTATTTTATTGCTGGCAGCTCAGGGAATCACTAATCAGATGTTGCTTCTGCCATTTTGATTCTTGTTGTCTGCTGCGGTTCCAACAATTGGCTAAAGCAATAATATATTTTAGACTAGAATTTTGATGCATTTTTGTTTGCTTATTCAAAATTGCCTTTATTACTACGATGCAATAGTAATTTTGATCTACTTATTCAAAATTGTGTTAGGTTTTTCACTGTCCTAGCCAAGTGAACTCTCATTCTGATCCAATAGCCACATGGATTGTGCAACTGAAAATAGTCTTGGGAAGTAGAACTCTATATGGCCATCCTACGTCTTTTGCTGGTAAAAGTGAAAAAACGAAAATGAAAAACAAAAATATATATAAGAAATGACTTACATCCGCCCGGGCGAAAATTTCACCCGCCCGCGTGGCGCCTCTTTTTTGTTAATGGGTTGGTGTAAACTGTTAAGTGGACCATGTTGGAAGAGTTTTGTCGCATTAATGAGAATGGAAAGGTGTAGAAACCGGGTATAGGTGGTGTATCTGATGAGTCAAGTGGCGAAAGTCATAATTTAATGATGAAGTCAGACCTATTTAAGAAATGTGTTTTGTATGGTCCAAAATGTGCCAACGACGATGTAACGTAGTGGATGACGAAGTAACAATACTTGTGAGGATGTAACTTTTTTTATTTTTTATTTTGTCTAGTTATCAAAAATTGTGATATGAACATCGCGAATAATGAAATTAAATCTTGTCCATTAGTAATCCTAGTGTAAAAGAGATAAAGTGCATTGCATTGCATTATTGCATAAGTAATCCTAATCAGAGTCTAGACTTTCTTCCATGGCCATGGACTATTGCAATCGGCTTTCTTCCTTTGGCTTGTGATTGGGCGATGGTGAAGGCGGAGGAAAGCTTGCGGCGGGGGTGCCTGGCTCACGGAAGAGACCTTGCCTTTGCAGTTGGCTCACGAATGATTTGAGGGAGAGGGAAGGTCTAGTAACTAGCATAATGGTGTGACAGCGACATACAGATTCAGGCTTACGGCCGCTCGCGAATAAGTCGGGCTTGACAAATCTAGGTTCGCGCGGATGAGGGTGCTCGACAGGGCTCGCAGGGCAAGGGTTGAGATCGCGAATGGTTGCAGCGGTGGAGGCAAGCTCTACGGATCTGGGTTCGTGTGATGGAGGGGCGGGCTTTATGGGGCTGCTGCTTCTCTATTCCTCTACAACATTTTTTTCCCTTCCTTTTATGTGTTTGTTAGATTGAAAAAGCATTCTTATTTCGCAACCAAAGAACAATCTAGACAGTTAAACCTAAGCAAATTGATTTTATAATGTTACACTTAAAAAATGCAAAAAAAAAAAAAAAAAAGACAGAAACGAAGCTGAATTATGCCTCGATCAAGTGCAAATATTATTTGGCTTTTAACAGTAAAACCAAAATGTTCCTTCTTTCCCTTGCTTTGTTTTAATAGCAACCAAACAAAACAATAAGTTCACCAAGTCTTATGAATCTAGTCCATTGTCTGAGTGTGGGGGGATGTAAAATTTGGGTTGCCATTTTAGTCTGCTATGGGAGAGGCAACGAGGAAGAAGACAGAAAATTTATTTCTTTTGATTTATTTGATTTTTAATAATAAAGTCAATATATATGCCAACAAAACGAGAGCCGTTTCTGAAAAGGATCGGACGAATAAAAAATTTACAAAAGGTTCCCCAAAGGACAATTAACCAGTAACAGGTAAAAGCAGGTTGACAATTTCTTACTTGCCCCTTGCTCTAATCGCAACTATAGATTTTGACAATTTATTAACAAATGGGCGAAGCTTCCATCCATACCCAATATATATATATATATATATATATATATATATATATATATATATATATATATTATTACGTTGGCGTGCCTATATATAGTTCCCATTCTATTTAAATATGCCTGAAACAGCCCATACGCATTTAAAAATATCTGGACATTGTAGTAAACATTTTCAAAACTAATTGTTATTTATATTGTAAATAGATTTAAGTAATAAATAATTTGTTTGCTCTTTTTGTTTACAGTGTGAATTATTCTCATTTATACCGTTAATAAACTATGCACATCTGATTTTATTTTGAAAAGTTTAAAAAATTCATTATTTCCCTCGTTCTCCCTTTAATATATGTATACTTGTGTAGACCGTCAATGGAAGTATAAAATTTATAGATTTGCAAGGGCTGGAGGCTAAGCAATTACTAATTACTATACTACGAAAGCAAGCCTCCTTAAACATTGTTGTTTTTCTATCAAATTTCCTGCTTTACATGCGTTCATTTCTTAGTGAAACAACATACAAAACGCAATGAAGATGAGAAGAAAGACGGGCCAAGCAATATTCAATTTAGCAGGATTGTTTTCTTAGAAAAAGAAGACTGGATTCTAAACTACAGAACTCACTTTTATTGATAACTCCACCATCCCCCGTCTTAATTTGACTATAGGATGACAAACATTCAATACAAATATATTCATTTTGAGTCTATACACAGCATCTAATACTTAAAGTGGTAACGTGTCTTCGAAGCAAAAGGGGTTTTCTTCCCAGGCCTGGTCATTAGCAGCCACCACTATCAGGCTCGATCGAACTGAGAAGTCCATTGCCCCGTAGCTGCATGCAATGTTCTTCGGCATCAGCCTGATTGCATATGATCACCACTGATAAGCCATTGTAGTGTGCCTCTTGCATAATATTCACAGCGTTGTCAAGAGTCATCCCAGGGATAACCTTCATTAGTACTTGGACGACGTATTCCCGTTTGTTGAAGTTGTCATTGTGCAGTATCACACGATAAGGTGGTGCTGTTTTCCTTGATTTCCTGAAACAATTTGAAGAAACACCAGGGATAGCTTATAATTTACATTTAGAAAAAAAAAACCCTCTTAAGAATATAAATAATGCCAATCATAAGTTTTTGTCACACCAGCCTCTTCTATTTGTTATTAAGTACACTTTTATTCCACGAAAATGAAAAAAAAAAAATCATAATCATAATCTAAAAAGGTTTCCCAACCAAATGCCAATGTTGTTCAACTTTACACAATATCAATATTTTAATTATTCCAATTAGAGAAACTTATTAGTTGCAGCCTCTACATGGTTACATTGAACAATACCAAAGTACTAAAAAGGACGCATAATTTAGTGTAATGGCTACTTAATGGTGATTGTATTTAATAAAGTGGTAATGCAAAATTACTTGGGAGATATAAAATTTTCTCAAGCAATTCCTACTATTCTTTAACACAAAGAACGGTCACACTTTTCTTACTGAGAATTTTAATTCATGTTAATGAAATACTCAATGCATCAAATTCACATGACTGGAAAGATTTTCAACAATTGATTAAGCTAAAGTTCAGTATGAAAACTAGAAAGAAGGGAATATAAAGATAAACTTCAAAGTTTTGAATTTGTACCTCACATCGAACTCTGATTCTCGGCCAGGAGTAGTTTTCTCTATAACTGGTCTCTCCAGCACACCTCCTCCTTTACCTGGTCCCGTTGCCAATACGGCCATGGGAATGCCAAGACTCGGACATGCTCCTTTAGAAAGAGACTGTTTATCCCCTATTCCACAGTTTTGATCAGATTATTGTCACCAATGTGAATCATGAAGCACCAATTTCAAAGGTCCTTTCATTCATAACATTCATTAACAAGTAAGGAAAACAGTTGAACAAAGTACAAATTGAGTAATGAGAAGAAGTCATCAAAACATTATGACATGGCTTATAAACGAACATACATGAAAGATTAAAACTTAAAAATAAAACTTACAAAAAAAAATTCAAAGAAATAGACAATGTTCAGAGTATGGACTGCAAAATACTTTTTAAGAGTTGGCCCAAAATTGAAGTATGTAAATTTTAACTTACAATATATAGCCATGGCATAGTACTAGAAAACTTCTGAATATAAATTAACATTGGTATTATTAGAGAATAGAAAACCAACACTGGTCCACCTCCTATTAGCTCAAGTTTTTCAGGAGAATTGGTAAATCTAACATTGTATTAGAGCAATTCGTCCTGGGTTTGTCCTTTGCAATCACAATAACTAATTCTCCATTAAGGTTTTTGAAGAACCGACAATCCAACAAACTTGGAAATGGACAATACACGTGAAGCCATAACGCTCTGGCCTTCCTTGGTAATTCACAAAAACTGAAAAACAGTTTCACAAGATTGCACGAGATTGTGAAAAATTATGTCGTATTCTGGTCAACCCACCACCTGATTGATGGTTACAAATATCTTAATACCAAAGACAATTCTTTCTACAACATTAACAAAGCTCTATTTATCACCATAACAAGGGCAACAAAGCCAAAGCAAGATGATTTCTTGAACCCATTTTTGTGATTTGTCTAAGATTTACTAATCGCAGGAAGTCAATACAACAAAAACTTTCTTCTAATTCGATGATTGAATCTGATAAAATAAACAAAAATTGCACCAGTTCAAGACCCTTTTTTCTTTTACTAAAGAAAACTAGAGGACGAAATGTCTGAACTGAAACAGCTAAATATTAGTCCTAAATCATAACAAAAAGGGATAATTTCAGATACTAATAACTTCCGATGTTCAACAAATAGAAGAAATTGCATAAGAAAAGAAAGCAAAAGATTGAAGAAGAAATACCTGGTTTGGGATTGAAGACATGGTTGGGAGAGAGAGCTAGTCTCCCACAAATCGCAGTCTCCATGATTGTGTGTCTATCTCTTCTAGTTCTCTCTCTGTGTATTAGTGTTGGATTTTGTGAAGGAAAACCTTACTTCTTGTCTCAAATTCGACCAACAAAAACTACAAAAAAAAAACTCCGAACTGAAAAAAACTGGTGGTTCTTTCGGCAATAAAACGTCGTTTTCCTACCTGTAAACCATGGGAGGAATAAAAACAAATGTTAGGGACTTCTAGAAAAGTTAGGCCCTCGTTGAGGGAGTTTAAACCCGAATTTTGAATTAAATAAGTGTTTGATGAGATAATTTTGAAATCAAATTTAAACTTAAAATGGCTTAAACTTAAAATTAGTCCCCCTTTAATTTTAAAATTTTCGAGCTCAGCAAACTTTTTTTTTTGATATTTCAGTTCAAATGTATTTCCTAAATTCATATCCAAACATAATTTTAGATTTTATTCCTTTTTTAAACTTAAAATCAATTGTATATCCAAACGTCAATTCGGAGTCAAATTTAAACTACATTTTTCAAACTTTTCATCTTAAACCTATCTGAAACAAATAGACACTCAATAAATAGGAAAAACTCTGAATTTAAGTGATATATAATGTATTTATACTATTGGGGTGTTTGGAGAAATGGTTGAAACTAGAAATGTTAGTTTAAAAACTGTATAACACTAAAACTTTACACCGTAACAACTTTTTGTTCTTTATTGAACTTGCGAGGAGCTTTATACTGTTTATTGGCTGTAACCAATAGCTCCAACCCAAATAACAAAACGAAGGTACGATTATATGCGGTAAATATGGGATTTACTTATAAAACAATGGTTTATTTCATGACTAAACTTAATAAATTAAAGATTTATTTATAAATTTGATATTTAACCCCGACTAAAATTTAATAAATAAAAAAATCAGATTTTCATGAAACTCCAAATTATATATGTATACATAAATAAGTTATCAATATTTATTTTTTATTTATACAGTATTATTTGATAATTTTATAACTAATAAGCTCATTTTTATTATGACAAATCTTCTTTCAGAATAAAAAAAAAAGTAGTATTTACTAACAACTGTATTAAATATGTTATTTATTCCTATTATAAAAATTTAGAATTAAGCTATTAACTTCTATTTTCCAAGCTTCTTTGCTTACTGGACCATAATCCCTTCTTATGTTAAATAAAAACTGTGAATTTACATTAATTTGTAGTTTTATGAGTAAAATTCCTTTCACATGCTATTTTCCTTTGGTGATTTTGCTTTGTGTATTGTACGTGTGTGCTTAAAAAAAAATTAAAAAAATATGCATCATTTTCATTCTTGACAAACTTTTAGTATTAAAAAAACAAAATGGGAAGAAGCGGCCTTACATAGTTTCTGAAAAATATTTTAATGGAGTTTTATATGTTTACCTTCAATAGTATTATGAATGGAGGATCTGTTTTTCTTTAAAACCGGCATGTTTTGTTTTATGATGTTGACATCTTTAAATGTTTAAGATGCTTTTTGGATATTATTTGAGGGTATTTCGTTCCAAAAGAGGAAAAAAAATTGAAACATGTTTCACAAGTCTAAAAGACGAGAGATAACTTGTTTATAAATTATTAATAAAAAATATACTTATGCAATTACCTCTGGTAACATAACCGCTTACTTATTCTTTTTGTATGTTGAAGGTGTAGAATTCTTTCTTCGCTAGACTTGAAACCTATGTCTGGCTGACAATGACATGCGAATTGTTAACTCAATCATTTTGTGAAAAGAATGGAACATAGTTGCACTCAATCTGCCAACTTAAGTTGTTCTCGCCTCAAGTCGTTTCGCACGCCGAGTCGGTTTCCCACCCCATTTGTTCAAGGATATTGCCAAGTCTAGTTTCAGATTCGATTGCGTTTTTGGTGTAGAAACACTACATTGTTAGTTTGTTCATGTTATCAAACTGTTTTTGCAGCTGAGTTGACTTGTATCCAAAGGTTTTTGAAGTCCCTTTTATGAGTTCTATCAACAATTGGTAATGCTCACTACTTTCAATTTTTCTTCTCCATGATAGCTTGGTTCAACCAAACATGCATGTTTGCATCTGTTCAAGTTGTCTGCCTAATAGTAAACTACCTCCAATGTATGTCCTAAAACTTGGAAACACTTAAATGGTGTTAAATTGCAAAGCAGAGGAGATTATTGTTCATCACAAACACATATCGATATTGTAATAGATGAATTTGTGCTGGTTGGAAAATTTGGAATTAGAAGTGCATAATTATAAATTGTGATTATATGTTTTCACCCCCTTTAAGTAGCCTATTTAGTAGCATAAATAATAATAATGAGAAAATCTTAAGACCTCGAAAACAAAAGACAAGGAAGAGCAGCATATTAGTCAGCTAACTAATCACTTCCAAGCCCTCAAAAAGAGAAAATAAAGAAAATAAACCTTGTTAAATTACTTGTCTCCAACAACACGTACATTAGGAAAAAGAGTGTTTTTGACTTATTAAGCCAAAGTACTACAACTTGAAGCTTGAGCAGATTGTAATCTTTCTACTGAAAATGATTGCTATAGTTTGTTTTTTCAGCAGGACAGGAAAACAATTGCTTGATCCAACATGAAGATATATAGATCGACTATAGCTATATATATATATATATATATATATTTATAAATCATGTGTAGAAGCTATACGTGGATGCATCAGTAATTATATTCCGCAGACCACCAATTGTGGATGCCACCATTATGAACACTCCTATATATATAGAAGCCTGAAAAAAAAAAAGTTTAAGACTAGTAAATTTTGGTGTACAAAAAAAGTGATGTTTGATTTGCATAAATCTAAACTTGGGTTTACCCAGTTGATGAACCAATTGGTGCTGAATCTTTTTGGCTTCTTTATTAAGAGCCACATAATGCTAGGAAGCTGCAAATAAAGTTATAAAGTAAGTAATTTATTCCCTCCATAGAAAGTTAAAAACGAGAAGAATATGAAATTATATTGTTAGAGAAAGTTTTCTTACAAAGTAGGAAGTGGGGGTAAAACCGAATCCACCAAAGAAACCAAGAAGGTCTCCGAAGAAAGGGAAGGTCACTCCAATAAATAAAGTGAATGCTGCAGAATTTTTTTTGAAGTTAAGAAATAATGGTCAAAACCCCTCATTTTTATGCTTCACGGGGAAAAAAACTATCAAATTATCAGCATTTTTCATGTTCTAACTCAAACCCATAGACGGAGAGACATATAATTATAAGAATCTCACCAACATAAGCTGATCGAGCAACCACTCTAAGTAGAATTCCGGGTGGGAAATTGAGTCTTTTCATCATCATCCTTTCTAGCAAGTTGAACACCGGCATTGCATATACCTACAAAGTATAAATATAGAGAGATAAAAATAAATAAATATATAAATATATATATATATATATATCAAATTACCTTTTAGAGTGTTGCATGCAAAAGTATCATTTTTAATTTTTAATTTTTAATTTTTAATCAATTATAAAACTGTATAAATAAATTTTAAATGACTAGTACTATTTAACACTGTGACGTTAAATCATGACTTGAATTAACTAACGATTATGTGTCTACTGAGGTATAATATAATCAAATGGATGTATACAAACTCAAAAAATGATTTACTATATTTTAAGCTAAAAAAAACATTTTTAGATTTTATATAGCAAGCTTTTAGTGGGTTTTTTTTTTTTTATTATTTTTCTAACCAGCATATGCCATGCTTTTGTCATATTTTACCTGGTAGCTACCAATGACATGGACAACAACCATCAAATTGGCAGAAGCAATGAGCCATTCGGGCTTACTGAGGCCCACAAGGACATTGTCATCAACATCTTGCCCAAAAGCCCAATACCCAATAAGGGCCACCGGGAAGTAGCAAATTGCATTGATGAAATAGGCCCCAATCACACCTTTCCACATGGGCACTTTGGAGGGCTTCTCTGGGGTTGATGGAATAGTGGCCTGGATTTCAAGTGCCACTGCATGGCCCGCAAATGCAAAGGAGATTTGGCCCAATGCATTGAATACCCGAAACATGTAATCAGCTGAGCTTGTCTTTTTGTATGCATAGCTCACATTGTCTATTCTGCCTTTGCCTAAACAACCTACCCATGCTATTGTTGAATAGCTGCATCATAACATCAAAGTAATAGCCAAATGACAAATCCAAACCAAAAAGAAGGGAAAAAAATAGACAATTGAATGAATATTAATGTGGTTGAAAATGGCTCTAATAAGTCTGAGTGTAAAATGTCATTGTTTGGTGTAAAAGTAGCTTAATTTTTGTCTTTTAAGAAAGCTTAAATTGTGCCTTTTATACGTTGAATGTCACATAATTTTGAGGTTAAACATGATTTTGGAAATAAAAGTATCATAAATTAGTGGAGGTAGAATAAAAGCTTGGGATTTGGGATTTTGACCAAGTGGTGGTAATCTTGTGGAAACATATGGTTCTTAATTTTCTATATTTGCATGACTTTGATAACACTTCATACATACATACATACATACATACATAAATACATACATATATATATATATATATATATCTAAAATTGCAAACTCTCCGATGATCAATATGGAAAGAAAACTAATTGCATGCAAGGCTTACTAATCACAATACCATATTTTACAACACTAGAATTACTCTAATAAAGCCAATTTAGCAGGGATTGCTAAAGATCTATTTATTTTCTTTTTTGATTCTAATTTCCACTAAAGAAAGTCAAAAAGTAAAGAATATTTTTTTTGGTTCCTAAAGTACTACCCAAAAAATTTATGCAGACTATGCACTTATAACTTTTTTCCCTCGTCACTCCAAATAATAGCTGACAGCATAAAGTGCTAGCAAACTTTAAAAAAGAATAAAAGAAAAAAGAAAACAAAAACCACCTTAGTGACATGATTGCTGCTGCTAAGGAAACACCAGCAACAGAATTGAAGTTTGGAAGCTGAGAAAGGAAGAAATGGATGCCACCAAAGATCAAAATCCAGTAAGATTGCCTGAGCTGTGTACAATCTGTGCATGCCATCTCCATGAATTGCTTGAGACACTTCCCTCCAGTAACCATATACACTATGTCACACCCAACCTGGACAATCAGCTGTTGTGGGAGCACAATCCAGGGCCCAAGTTTAGGCCCAAATGCATGCCGGCCCAAATCTATATATCTGTCAAAACGAGTCCCAGGAACACACTCGTGGAGTTGTATCATCTGCCACATTGTGTTCAAGGTCATGCACCAAGATAGTACCAAAACCATTATCCCTGGACCCCTGACAATTCATATCACAGACAAAAGGGTTAAAAGAGAGAGAGAAAAAAGAAAAGAAAAAAAAATAGTAGTTAGTAAAATAACGTGACTATCATTTTTGTGTTTTTATTTATTTTTGCCATTAAATACAATTCAAGTTAAGCAAGTGATTATGGTAATTGTCCTAGCGAGTTTGATGAGTTACCATCCTAAATAGGCCATGGCATACGGCAGGCTGAGGACACCCGCGCCGATCATGGCGGTGACGGTGTGAAAGGTGGAGTACCACCATTTGGCTTGGCGAGTGGCTGAGTCCTCCTCTGTCCATTTGTTGTTGTCTGAAGGAACTAGTTCCTACAACAATATTTGGAAAGAAAAAATGAAATCAAACACTGTGTGTGTGTGTGTGTGTGTATATATATATGTGTGTGTGTATAGCCTGGTAGGTATTTTGACTATATGTATGTATCATGTATGTGTGGCATGTGTTTTGAAACTATGACCAAACTCACCTTTGGAGGAGGAGAAGAAGCTGAAACCATTCTTTTGCAGCTGAAACAAGACAGAAAGAAACCTTCCAATGTGAACGTTTTAACTAGTGGTGATCATGATCGTCATGTATATAGTGGTTGGTGTCCAAAAAAAAAGGGTGCTTTTCTTGGAGGAATATTTTAACATATTATATATATATATATATATATTTATTGAGGATAAGTTTTGCGTTTTCAAAATGTTTGAAACTAGAAACGTCTCGTTATTTTTTTATGCGAAATGTTTTTTTACTTTTTGAAAAGTTTTTTGTTTGTTCAAAAAGGCATTTTTTTTTTCAAAAAAAACATTGTCTCTTTTTTTTTTTTTAGCTTTTTTATTTTTCTTCCAAAAACATTTTTTTATTTTAAAGTGGTTTTTTTTTTTTTTGAAGAGAAAAGTGGGACATGTACATTGAATTAGTAGTGTCCCCACTTACTTCAGTACTATAAATTTTTTGGCTTTGGTGATTCCTCTTGGGATTTGCTTTTTCAAGACAGCCTGTTGAGCATAGCAGACGAGGCAATTGCTATATGAAGGAAAGAGTAATCATTTCAGAAATCCCTCTCCATAAAATTCGGCAAAATTATAAGTAAATCCACGACTGACATTATTGAGAGTATACAAAAGTTGTTTGGTGTTGCGTAGCATAGTAAAGCCGTGCCTTGATCCGTACACGTCATCTTATGTTCCTAGTCAATAATACTCAAGATCCACTAGGTTTAAGGTGTCATGTCCTACAGAAAATAGCTTGTGGTGTGAGTTTGTTTGGGGCAAAGTAAAGTTGCCAAATTACCCCGCACTTTTTGTCAAGAGGAGGACCATCTTTTTCAGCAGGAGAAACATCACTATAAGACATGTAGCCATTAGTTACTGGTCCATCACAAGGTTTAGTTACTAATCAATCATGCAATACCAATGTTTCTTTAGTATACACTCATTAACTAAATGCAATAAGGTAGCAAAAAATTGCAATAAAATTCTTTTAAATGATGAATGAAAAAAAAGAATGTACCACAAGTAAGAAACACAAGCATGTGAATTTTTTTTTAATTCGAATGAAGAAATATCTTTTTTACATTTGATCACCTTTTTTATCATGTATTATGTGAAATGAGATTTTTCGAGCATGTGACACATGATTTTCTGTTTTATCCATTTGACACAAAAGTTGAACGAACTAATACCACTAACAAGGAAAAGAAAAAAAAGCCTAAGCAAACAGTCCGATTGCGGAAAAAGCTCCCATTCGATTGACTCGTGTATGGTGTATTCGGGGAAAAATGCATGCACTGTAGATTGACCGTTAGCTGTTTCATGGAACCCTAGCAAGAGTCAATAGCATTTTGCTTCGCCAACTGCCGTCGCTCTCTATTCTAGTTTTGTTTATGCACAAATAAGTCTTGTTATTATTACTTTTATCAATAGTGTGGAAATATTCTCCTTTTGCCAACTACCATCAGGGTCCATTGTAATTCTTGTTTATACACAAAGAACTCTCCTCTTATTATTTAAATCAATGGTGTGGAGAAAACCTTTATAAGCAATTCCTCTTTTCTTTTCCTCCTTTAGTGAGTAGACCCAACGATGAGATATATTATTGCTTGGTGAATTGCATCTATCCTAAAATCAATGATTACACTTGCACCACACCAGTAGCTTTATCAAGAGAGAGCTTTAGTTTCGGGAATAATGATTAAAGGTTGAAGGATGCTTCTCATGCTATTCTTGGTGGGCATCTCAATCTCTCTTTTGCTATTGACCCTAGTGGCTTCTATGGCCAAAGGTAACTGCCAAGATTTAGGAACCTCTTTCCCCCAGCCCCAAAAAAAAGGAAGAAAAAGAAAAGAAAATCACATTTTATGCACAATTTATAGGCAAGTGACGCACAGAAAAGCGTCATGTTTCCATTTCAAAAAAAAAAAAAAAAAAAAGAAAACAGGTTGACATCTGGTTTTGGGGAGAAAGTGCAATTTCCATTTGCCTTTTCACTTGTGGCCAGAGTCAGAAGCACAGATATCAACTTCGTTTTTAAAAAGCTAGTCGAACTAAATCAGAAATATAGATGGCTCGACATTATTGAGTTTATAGAGGAACATCTTATAATTTCTTGGCATCAGCAAAATGTAATAAAAGCCAAAAATTTAGGTACCTCGACAATGATTTTACCAATAAGTTATGATGACCATAAAACCACTCAACAAAGACCTCCCTAGGATTAACTTTCTGAAATAAGTTACTTCTCATTAAGGGAAGGATTCCATCCAGAAACTGACCGTCCAAAACTGACATAAATACTTGAAATTTTAGCGGCCCTATATGACATTCTAATGGAGTTCATCCAACGATAATTTCCTAAATTTTATAATTACCAACACTTCTTTCCCGCTTAAAATGAGTAGAAGCTCTTGTTAACACATAAAGCCTCCTCCAGGCATTGTAGGCAGGCCTTGTGACGATGCTTGTCCCTGTGAAACCAGCTGTGACCGGCCTGGACCTTGAACATAAGCTTGACCCATTCCTGTACCGACCATCTGTTGCTGCGGCGGAATTTGTTGTTGCTGCTGCAATTGCTGCAGCTGCTGCAATTGAGGAAGCTGTTGCTGCGGTTGTAGCCCCGACAGCTGATTCTGTTGCTGTTGCAGCTGCGGAAGTGGCTGCTGCTGTTGCAATTGCTGTATCTGTTGCTGCTGTTGGAGCTGAGGAAGCTGCTGCTGCTGCTGTTGTAATTGGGGAAGCTGCTGCTGCTGCAGTTGTAATTGCGACACCTGCTGCTGTTGGAGTTGAGGAACCTGCTGTTGTTGTTGGAGTTGAGGAAGCTGCTGCTGCTGCTGCGGTTGTAATTGCGACATGTGCTGCTGTTGGAGTTGAGGAACCTGCTGTTGTTGTTGGAGTTGAGAAAACTGCTGCTGCTGTTGCAGTTGAGGAAGTTGCTGTTGTTGTTGAAGTTGAGGAAGCTGCTGCTGTTGCTGCAGCTGGGGATGTTGTTGCTGCTGTAGCTGAGGATGATGTTGCTGTTGCATTTGTTGCTGTTGTTGCTGCTGAGATATTTGCGGCTTAAACACTACCATGTCCTAGTTGCACAATTATCCCTTAGCATAATGGAAGAATCTGACTGAAATACTAGTGCATAAAACGTGTACTATTGAAGGACCCTTCAGAATCAAAAGCAACATGCGCATGTTGAAAAACAATTTACCTTGTTATCAACCAGACGGCAACAAAATACAATCACTTCTTACTTGTGAACTTCGCTGGCTGCTCTTAATATTGAGGGAACCTTAAAACATCTTATAGTGGATATACTTGAAATCTATGGGTCTGTTCGACCATGATACTTAAAAATACTTTTTTGCTTTTAAAATTCTCTAAAATAAAAACCAGATGTTCTGGCAATGTTTTTGGAAAAAAAAAAATTAAAAACAAGGTTATAGAAGTAGAACATTTTGAAAACAGTGAAGAAAAAAGAGAAAGAACATTTTGTTGTTTTCACAGTTCTTTTAAAACGGTGTAAAAAACATCAACAGAACATCAAGCTTCACCATTCTCTCTCTCGAGCTCTCGCCGTTTCTCCCAACTCCTTCTCCGTCTCTCTACTCTCTTCCCTCTTTCTCTTTCTTCTCTCCTCTGTATCTCCTCTAATTGTTCGTTTGGTTAGGGTTTACTGAGCTATTAAATCTGGGCTTGGTTGGAATCCTAAGACCCATACTGTGAATGCTATAATGCTATGAAGGACATATGACATAGTCATAGAAAAGGTAAATTTTTATTTCTATAGGAAGCATGTATTATATGTTGCACTGTTAAAGAAGATTCAGACATCAAGTCATTTTTCTGTTTCTTTTAGGCACATCCAAAGGCAACACAGTTTTGCAAGAAAGAATGCGAGCACAACAATTCATTTGAACTTTAATTTTCTAAGTTAATAGCTACCCGTGCATTTCACCATGCCTCCTAGTTCAGGCTTACATAGGAGTGATAACGAGAGAGAGTTAGAAGACGAGTATACAAACTTGGGTTATTATGCTAATTTTGATAGGAGTGTTCACACTGATAGTGCATGTTAAACTAATCCAGCCCCTATTATGGATAAAATGATTGACTGTATTGCAAAACATACTGGAACAACTAGTACAAAACGTTGAGTCAAAAGGCAATGTAGATTACAAAGAAGATTGATGCTGGTTCGCATGGACTGAGGCAACTAAAGTAAGGATAGATCTCAATTTTGTCAAATACTGAGCTGTGCAAAAAGGCCAAAATTTCAAAGCAAAGTAGCCAAAAAGAGGGATCTGCTGATGAATTCTCTCTCACTAAGCGTGTGCAGATTATTGAGAAAATAGAAGTGATTAATGGTTAAGCTTACTTGAAAACAGTTGAGAAATTCAAGGATTCGGATTGGAGAGAGTTTATTAATATGCCTGTTCTAGGAAGAGGGCTTGGTTTAATAGGCTGTAAGCGTGTGCTTGTTAAAAAAGTTATGATTTAGCCTCTATCTAGCAGGAAAATTAGACTAGTGTCTGGACGTCTTATCTTGACTAATATGGAGTTGTAATACTCAGTTTGAGGATTTTTTTTTTTTTTAAGATTTTGATCAACATGGAATTATTATGTCAAATTTGAACTTAATCTTTGCTTATTATGTTCTATAATAATTCCCAAAGGTGCTCTAATTTGATTTGATTGTTGATTCCAAATGACGAGTTTGTTTGTTATTTTCAATTCCATTAGGGTTGTTCAGATGGATGATTTTTCACCTAGTTCTTCAAGTAGCGAGTTTGATGACTTTTCTGATATTATTATGTTGATGTTTCTAAGTGAACATGAGGAAAATGTTTCTTGATAAAACACTTCAAAGAATACCAAAATTTGCAGATTGAGATTTCAAAGAAAAGGAAAAAAAAAAAAAAACTTGTTGAGCGGCAATGAGCAATGAAATATTAATTATAAAATGTCATATATCAATAGTTATTAATTATGTCATATATCAATAATTAATAATCAATTAAAGATTATTTACAAAATTCAGATTCCGTAATATATCAATCATTAAGTAATTAATTATCAGATAATTAATAAACAGTAATTAAAAATAGTTAACAATTAAATAATTATGTAATTAAAAATAATTAAATATGCTAAATTAATATAAAACAATAATTACTCATTTATATATTATTAATGAATTACTTCTAATTATTATACTAATTATTTGAAATTAGCGATATATTACAAATATACCAATTATTGTTTACTAGTTTACATTTTAATTATTAATACACTAACAATTAATAATATAAGTAATGTGTATACAGTAATAAATAACAATTGTTAATAACAAATTAATTATTTAATATATTAACTAATTAAAAATATTATTTGATCAATAATGTTCTCATTGATTAACATATATATGTTTGATTCATTAAATTTATTTGTCTATTATATTTTATTTGCTAATGAATTATTAATTATTTAATACATTAACTGAACATTACTAATTGTTCCATGTACTCAACACATTTCATAAATATAACCAAACACAATTTTACTTTTTTTTTCTTATACCTATATCAATCTCAAACAAAAAAGCATTCCAATTTCCGTAACGGACTCAACATTATTCTCAAAAAAAAAAAAAAAAAAAACATAACCATTTTGAAAATACTCCCAAACAAGCCCCAATTACTATTGTTTTCAGTTACTTAAAACTATCTAAAAAAATTGCCAAATGGTCCATTTGTCCGCTACGAACACATGAGACATGTGGGAAAACTTTTTGTTCTCAAATCTAAAAACACAATTCTGAGAACAGAAAACAAAGAACATAGCCAAGCAGGGTGGTTTGCACTTATCAGTTCATGGAACTCACCCCAGGGAAAAGCATTCCAATCAAGCGGCAAGCTTTGTCAGAAACGGATAGCAGCAGCGTCTGGGATGGTAGTTGGATGACTGCACACTGAAGAAATGAAAGATGACGAATGCATCATCAGAAAAATCAGATGATACAAAAATAGTCAGCGGTTTCACATAAATACCTAGTAGAAAAAAATTTCTAAAATGAAAAAATCTATCATAAAATGCTGTATAGTCTGGGACACTTAATTAGCATCCAATACTGACCAGTAAATCCCACCCTTACATAGTATAATCTACCTATCAAACAAATAAACAAGCCTATACTCTATTATGTAGAAACCAAATACTCTAGTGCCACTTGAGACTAGTTCAGGTGGCTGGTTGTGAGAGTCTGAGTGCGTGTCCATCAAGGTTCGGATCCTGATAGTTTTATTTCTGAACATAAAGTGGGAACCATAACATAGGACCCACACCGTACTTACAATAAATTAATTAAAAAAAAAACTAAAACTAAAACCTAAAAACCATAAACTACAAACTCCAAAGTTATGATGGTCTAAACTCCAAAGATGTTGTGTTGCTTCCAATGTTGAGAAAATCCCAATGACGTAAGTATATGATAATATACTTAGAATGCAAACAAAGAAAGATCAAGATGCAAACAAAGAGAGGTACACTTGACTTCCACTTGGGACAACAAGGAAAGAGGGAAAAGCCTCTCGATCAGTGGACAAACTACTTCAGCAATCAAATCTGTCAAGAGATCCAACAGGTGTCTTCACATCATGAGAACAGTCGCAAAGCTTCTCTAATATTTAAGGAAAATATAATAGCACATCAAATGCTGAGACTATTGGGGGGAGACTTGGCCAAGAAAATAGTGGCAAAAACCACTCCAATATTATAGTGGCTCTATCTTTTCCAGACAGATATAACGCATTAGAAAATTTTTTTGTAAAATGGTCATGCAGAATAGGTTGTGCTAAAGGCAAAAAAAATGCTACACTTCACGTTGAGCTTGCTAGACAGAAAAGTTGGCCACAGAAAGATTGCCAGACCTTACTAGTTTGCTCAAGTCTTGCACTTCTAAAGTCTTAAGTATGTAAGAGGAAACTCCAAACTTTTAAAAGATACGTGAAAGAAATTGATAGGCTGCCATGTGTCAACAAAAGAAAGAAACTGCGTACTTACAAGCTTCTTCTCCTGCAACTGACCAAGAAACCCATGCTGATTCATTGCCCGAAAAACTAGAAAATCTGCCTTTCCAACATATTGCCTGAGGTCAAATGCAATTAAATTAACAAAGGTCAGACTATATTATTGCTAGGAAAATATGTATAAAAGTGGACAAGATGGAAAATTTTGCGGCTGAGAATCACTTGTTATTCATGTGGTCTTGAGAAATAAGCCTAACAATTTGCATCGTCGCTGGCCAGTTTGCTGCAAGTCTGTGATATGTGGAGAAGACACACCAATAAATACTAGAAGAATTCTGAGAGAGTATTAAACACAAGGAAATCCAAAAGAATAAGACACGGAACAGCTGAATAATATTGTGTTCCTTATTGGGCATTAGAAAGTTGAAAAAGACTCAGCTTATAGACCATACATAACCATAATTATGCAGTGACAACTGAGAAATGTAATTTTTGTCTAGGAATTGTACATCCAATTCAACAGTTTGGACTTCAGTTCATCAGTTTTATTTTTAAACTACATTTAAATTTAACATTTAATATTTTCTTTCAAATGGTGACAAATTTCCTGGAGCCCTTTTCTTTTTCCCCCTTTATTATTATTTCTTTTTTTGCTTTTAACTTTGGGAACTGTTAACCAATTTGATGGACTTACGTCTCAGAAGCTGTAGCATTCCTGTAACCCTGACAAAAAGATAGCAAGCATCAGTTTATATTGTGATCATACATAAGAGATTACAACATGGTTATAATGTAAAGGGGAGACTGAAGAAAGCACAGAATTTGATAAGGATAAAAACATAAAATAGGGTCCTAACGTAAGCGACAAATACTTGTTATTCTATTACTAAGAACATGTTTGGAAATACGAACTAGTAAATGCACAAGGGCAGACCAAAATACAAAGGAAAACAAAACCCTAAAATAAACTTAAAAAGAAGCAGCTATATACATGCATAAATATATATAAAGTTTTATCAGGTAATAGAACATACTTCCAGTCTGGTGATAAATACAGGTTGCCCTTGTCTCTGCCCTGATAAATTTCCCTGCATATGTGTGATGATTCAATTATAAGCAATTACTCTTGTAAACAGACTTATAAGCAATCAAACTAGATCCAGCAACTAATAGCTTCTTTCCAAACAAAAGGACCTTTACAACAGTATGAACTCTTTTCATCAATTATATGTTTCCTGTAATCCAGCGGGGAAAAAACAGACTTTCTGCTCACAAATAAAATTGATGTCCAAAAGAAAGAAGGAATTTTAGGAATATAGGCTTATTTCCAAAGATATCCATTCTTATCCAGTTACGAGAGACAAAGAGCAAGAAGAAAAAGGTGTCAATTTCTACAACTAGCATACATCTCCATATGCCCATAGTCGTCGATAAGAACTTAACTGGAAACAACTGTACATCGCATTAAACAATTTTCCAGTCAAGAGAGAAATAATGGAAACAAGAGGCAGGGAAACCGAAAGTTTAACGGAATTCCATTGGAATGAACTTGAAAAGGCAAATATTAGAACACAATATTTGATACCGATAATGAGAGACACATTGTATGATAACAAATGAAACTTTGAAAGATGTAACCAGCTCTAAGCACATCCATCTCAATATCTTCCACATATATAGGAGACTTACCTCCCAAACTTTCACATATTTAGATTGTTGGGGAATAGGAGCACTTGAAGCCTGTTGTGACATTGGAATACTAGCTGCTGAATTGTTGTTTACACCAAGTGGCTGCACCCCTGCCTGTACTTGTTGAGACATTCCCGGAGTAGGCATCATTGTGCCAGCTCCAGAAGAGACAACAGATTGACCAAGGCCACTCATCATGTTTTGATTCATGCCCATTCCAGTTTGTACCATTTGTGCACCTGAGATATTTCCTTGGCTCATGGCAGGTACAGACTGACCCATACTAACACCTACTTGGAGATTACCCATAGGTTGAGAGACCCCAATGTTTGAATTTCCAGACAAATTTGACGTAGCTGCACTGAATGTAGTAAGACCCGGGGTTTGTGTAACCTGTGTGAGAGGCCCAGACCCATGTAATGATGTCATCGCCGGTTGACCAGATGGCAATATGTTTTGAGCAGGTGTCGAAGATGCCATTCCACTAGATATCATGTTTGACACGTGCATTCCAATAGGAGTTTGACCCATAGGTAAGGCTGCAGAATTCATGACTTGACGTGCTTGCGACAGATTGTTCAGGATGTTCACATTTGCAGGAGCAGGTCCAACAGGACGCAGTGGTTGTGATATACTACTCACTATAGGTTTCAGATCTGGGCCATTCTCATTGTTTGAGATCATGTCTTGAGAAACAGAAGATGGTGAGGAAGTCTGCAATGGGACTCCTTGGGAAGTGGCACGAGGAACAGATGGAACGTGCGGAAAAGCGGGTCCAGAAACCATTGAACTTACAGTACTTGGTTCCTGAAGATAAATGTATAAGATTACCATTCAGAAACCTTAAAGCAACAAAATTGTAATGGAAAACAATCATCAATTCCTTAGAGTGGAGCACGAAATCAACGGAAAAATAAATTAATCTTACCACTTTTACAATAGCAGGAGGCATGTTTCCAACGGAAATTGGTTGCCGGTTCATAACAGATCCATTCACTATAGATAAGAAAAATGATGTTAGTCTTCCTATTCCGTGAAGCAGGATAACATTAATAATACCCAATCAATTATGACTGTAGTTCATAAACACAGGTAAAGATCCAGTCATTTTCATTAATAATACGTACTGATCCAATTCAGCTAAATAATAATAATAACTAATGACAACAACAACAATTATGTTTATAAATTGATATTAGTTACTTTCTTTTTTCAATTTCTAATACGTGTGCATTTACATCGAAAAATTAATAAAAGTGCAAACAAAAGATATTAAAAGCACTAATGAACTAAAAGAAAACATTATAATGGAATCCTTTATTGAATTTGAATCATCAGAAAGCATAATGTTATCAAATATATTGACAAATGGCACACTCAAACTAATTGCATCTGCAACCGGGTAAAAGCTTATCCAGATAGAGAAACTAAAAGTGCAGAATAACATATTTAAGGGTTGATGAAACAACAATGAGAAAAATTCAAAGCTTGCAAGTTAGTTGATATTCTCGTTTATAAATCAATGGCAGATGATAAAAGGGAAAGGAACCCAAGAGTAAAAGAAATAAGTTGATTGCAATCCATGACACATCAAAATAAACCATACTGGAAAAACGGATCACCAAATTGACAACAACAAATAACCTGATGGCATAGAAGTTGGAGGTGGCCCAGTAACAGAAGTAACAGAAGCCATGTCCATTTTTACAGGACTCTGATTAGATGGCAAACTTGGAACTCCAGCACGACTAAAAGCTGCACGAGCCTCCAAAAAATTCTCAGACAGTAGAACAAAAAAATAAGGGTTTTTTGCATTATCTATAGGTAAATCGTTTGCTCGAGGATTGCGCTTTCCCTGTATTTGAAAGTGAAAATTCAGGGGGAAGTTAATTTGAAGATTATCAGTCCATCCACATTGACAACAAAGTGCACAAAAAGCTAACACTTCCAATAATAATTTAAGCCATCTATTTTGGAGTCTTGGGTCACATAAAAAGTGTAAAAGTGTTGGGAAGGAATCAACAGATTGAGAGGTAATTCAGAAGTTAAACATGCCACATCCACAATTTGAAAAGCTTTAAATAAAAGGACGATCAAGAGTAAAAAATTCAATTGATATATGGGATGTTACCGCATTGTATATTGCTCGAAGCTTTGGAAGCGGCTTTGGAGAAATGACTGACAGAGAAACAAAGCACTGCAGGGAAAATAGAAAATCAAAGATTGTAATGCACAACCCCATTGGGGCAAAAGAACGCTAGCAGACTAGCAAAAATAACTAAGTTACCTGAGCAAATGATTTAGCAATGGTCTCAGCGTCAGATAGACGGTTTTCTGTTTGGCCATCAATATTTTCACTCTGGTCCAAGTTTTGCACTTGTGGTCGAAAGACTGGAGTGGACAGGGGGTGAGGGTTACTCGCAGAAATAAGAATACAATGCCTTTGAATATCCACATTTTGTTGACTCTGATTTCCATTTTGGACTGGGGGAAACATCTAAGAAATTCAAGAGAAAAGGAAACTTTGTTAAAAGCTGGAAAAATTACACAAATAAAAGTCGAAATGCCAAAACCAAAAAATCATGTCAGAGAAATATGACACACCATTAGGGCTTCAGAAAGCCCTTCCGCAATTGCAGCATCATTAAAACCGCCACCAGAAAAAGGTATGGCTGAAAGCCACTGTAAATAGTTATCAATGTCTCTGGTCCAGCCACTCCGCTGCACTAGGCAACCTGCAAATTGGAATGTAAAAGTAGAATCCTATTCTCATCCAGTTTGTTGTATGTATTAGATAGCAAATACTAGAACTTTCTCCATGCCAGCTAAATTTTCTGTTAACGGATTCAATTCAGAGTTTAAAAGTTTAGAAAAACCACAGTTGAACTAGAAATTTCATGGAATTGATGTACAAAATCTAATCTCCAACTAGTGACCACAACATTACTAATTGGCAACCATCCAACCCAATGTTATCAACTCCATTAACTTACTCATAACAGAATTCTATCAAATGCACAATACAAAATTCGTAGCTTTTCTATGAAGTGAAATTCACACACAATAATTTCAAGTATGAAGAAAAAATTTCTAAGTAAGTTTTTCAGACTCAGTATGACTTCCGTTGAAAATTCTGACCCGGTAACAGAGCACGGGAGTTGGCAAGAAGCCTAAGAGAATCATGCTTTATTCCTCAAAAACGTATCTGTGATGTTAGAATGCAATAAAATAATAAAAGCAAAAACAATTTATTGGCATAATAGGAAGGTAAGGAAAATGCATACCGCAATAGGATCCATGAGTGTTGAATGTGACCAGGGCGAGCTCAACATTAGAGTTGGATGTCTTCTGTGTTTGAGAGACACAACCAATAAAAATTAATAAGAAACTCAAAGAACAGAAGGCAATCTTAACTTGAAGCTACATGTTATATACCATTTGCCAATTAAATCTCAAACAAAGTTGGTAATACCAACACACATCAGAAGTTCCCATATCAATGAATGCTTACATTTAAATCTAAATCATAGATACTAAAGAAACATAAATGCTTTAGTTTCATCATATTCCTGATTGAGGTGAGTCATGATAAAGATTCAAGGTCATTTTGGAGCCGGTAAATTATAAAAAACTACTGTTTTTATTCCTTAATCCTTCTTTCTTACCTAGTTCCCTAAATAGAAGAGGCAAAATCCCTTTTTTCTTTGATAGAAAAACTAAGCCATTTAAAGATGCAGTTTTTTTTTTTTTTTTTGGAGGGGTAATCCATAAAAGGTGCGGTTACCACCTAGTAAGTATCTTTCAAATGTGCAAAAATTAGCAACGTGGTTGTACTACAAAAGATTAAAGCATTCGGTCAACATACCCTAAAAGCAAATATGACAGAGACAACAGGGAAATTGATGTTTAAACGAATGATAGTTTCTGTATCAAGGCTTAAAATACTAACACAATTTTTTGGTGGAATTAAAATCCAAATGTCAAAAAAAAAAAAAAAAAAAAGAAAGAAAAGAAAAGAAACAAGAACAACAACATGTCCTTCGACCTATGGTGCTCTCTCTGTCCCATGAGATCACATAAGAAATAACCACCAGCATTTGTTGGCCTAGAATCCCGCTAAAGTGGCAAACATGGATTAGAAATTCCCAACTCATGATATAGTTTAAAGTGGTGGGACATGGACTTAAGGCCTAGTTTGGAATGGCTTAAAATAAGTTGCTTTTGGCTCACTCAAACCAAGCAGACCCTTCAAAGAAGAAACTTAAAAATAATAATAACAAAAATAATAATTAAAAAAAACACTGACCTGCCCAACCAGCTCATTCCCATAGAAACACCTGCATGTAAATCAGTTTTCACATATTAGAATAGATACAATGTCAACTAAACTCAAACAAAGAAAAAAGAGCTTGGTGTTCATATTCGTAATCCTTTTTTTATAACTTCACTCATTACTTGCAACATGTACTTGCAACATGTTCCTTTGTTCAATAGCCTGTAATATGTACAGAAGACATTTTGCTTGCCAAACGAAGCAGTGAGGTGTAAAGAGCATATGCAAAAAGGGAAACAAAGAGTATATAAACTTCCGTACGTGACTACAAGTTCCTTGAAAAATAAAGAAACAAGTCAACAATACAGAAAAGATTATTTAGCGCGGACAACAATTATTAATTGCGGAATGGAACTAAAAACAAATGTTTCTAATGTATGACCAGCAGGGTAAGCACATTGCGGTTTAGGAAACTCAACATGCAATGAGGTTAAATATTAAAAAAATATGGATGGTTCTAATGTATGAGCAGAAAGTTGAGCAAATTGTGGCTTAGAAAACTTGACATACAATGAAGTTTTTAGTTCATCTTGTTACATTCAGAGGCAGATCCTAGGGCATGTTTCTGTAGTAATATTTCATCTCCATTGTAATGCTAACCCATACGTCCTTGCAACACATTCACAACACCATATTCTTATTTCTTGTCAAACACAAACATATACACGAATTCATAGTGAAAGAACACCAAAGTAGCAAAGTAAGCAAACTGAAAATAGAAAACTCAAGTTAGAAACCTTGAACGAGAATTGCCCCTTTCCATTAACTTATTATGCCAATAAAGCATCAGGCACGAGACCTAGCTAAGTTACCATATCAGAAGTTAAACTTCTCCAAGATGTCGGTTACGTATCAGGATTCTAAGATAGCTACAATGCCATCTAAAAACCTCCATCCTATATGAATTAAAGAAAGTCATTTGAAGCTCATATTAAAATTCATAAGCCCCTATTTAGAGAATGACCGACTCAAATGATGGAGCCATAGAATTTGATTGTAGTTGCAAAACCATGGTCAAGTTGTGTCGCCAACAAAGAAATGTGGCATGCCGTTCCGATTAAGATGGGGAACTCATGTTGCACCATGGAGGTCCAACTAATAACATTATGATTTTTGCTCCTGCAGCAGTAAACATCTTTCTTCCTTTCAAGGATAGCCAACAGTTAGTTAATTGAATTTTACACCAGGTGCATAACACATGTAAGGAAGTTGATTGAAAAGCATGAATTTTGTAGGTTCCCGTAACTAGTCAATGGAAAACAGATCCTGGGTATTCACCAATGCGCCTTCTAGCTCCTAACAAATAGCACTTACCAAACTACTAGGCTTAAAATTTTGATAAACGCCGTTCAACATCACTGAAACAGTCCATACACACTGCACACACGTTACTGATTATTCCCAGCAACTAATGCCATACCAACAATTAAAAAAGCAATTTCAATCCTTTCTTGAAACTATATCAAACTCCATCAAAACGTGACACCACTTTATTGGTTATATACAAAATTAAGGTTTCAGAAAATTAAGGTTTCAGAAAAAAAAAAAAACACAATAAATACTCAAAATCAAATCGAATTCCAAATTAAAAATTAGATTAAAACTCTATTATCAAAGAAAAAATTCCTCCCTCAAAAGAAATCTAAAACCAAAAGCAGCATCTTTGTATCTTAAAAAAAAAAAAAAAACACAATAAATACTCAAAATCAAATCGAATTCCAAAGCCACGAAACACATCTCAGAACAAATTAACAAAGTCATCGACACTAAACCAGCCCCTTTTTCACTCAATAACAACATCAAAAATCGTGACTTTTCTTTGGAATTCTCGTTTCTTCTCAAAGCAACCAAACAGAAAGCAATACACACACACACACACACACGTGTGACAAAGCAAGCCAAATTAAACGTTGAAGAAGAACGAAAAGCATAGAAATTGAGTTCGGAAAAAAAAAAAAAAAGCACGAAGCCTGGAGAAGGGGCGAGGAAACAAACAACCTGACGATCTTCTCAAGGTAATCGGAGAGAACGGTGGGCCAGTAGGGGCCCATGGCGGCGGTGCCTTCGACGGCGACGATCAGCTGTTTCTCCGCCATTGGAATTGGAATCCCGGCGAATCAGCAGAGAGCAGATAAGGGAGGAAGAAGAAGAAGAAGCAGAAGAGGAGGAGGAGGGAAGAATTCGAAAATAGTTGACAGGTTAGGGAGTTGAAAGCAAAGTGTGGGGTCCACACTCCAGGGGGGAAGAGAAGGGGGTCGGGGTTCCGGTTCTGAAGCGGAACCTCGGAGTCGGAAAGATGAGTGTGTTCCGGTTTTACCCTCGTCCAAAGCCTCTATGAACAGTAAGTTTTGCTGTTGCTTTCAGATTGGTCCTCTTTTTTTTTTTTTTTTTTTAGGAATATTGGTCCTGTTTTCTGTTTTCTTTTTTTAGTTTTATCTTTTTTATTATCCTCTCTCACTGTTTTTTCTTTATTTCTTATTTCTTTTTTATTTAGATAGAGGAAAATTGTTTTTTGATTTTTTTTTTTTTTTTTGTGTTTACCGTGTACATAATTTACTCACGAGCGTATTTTATTGGTGGGATTCAAAATAATATTTGTGAAAGTATCCTTGCTTTAATTTTACGAAAAGTTTGGAAAAAAATATGAGTATCTTTAAAAATTTTATCAAGAATTATAAAAATTATGAAAATTTATATTGAATATGATTCTGGTGCTTGTTTTTTTTTTTTTTTTGATATAATAATCATTAAAAGAAAACAAATATTATTTACATAAAAAACTTTGTATAAATTATATAAATTTATATTGAATATAACATTGGTACTTTAGGATACAATAAACATTAGAAGAAAATTTAAATAAACATGATTTACATAAAAAAGTTTATACATATTAAATTTGTCAATACCAAAAAATATGAGGCTCAAATATAGTTGAAATTTTATCTTGAATTAAATGATACTAATGTCATGATATGTTATTTAAATAATACTAAATGTAATTACAAATATGTTATATACAGCTTATAATTATTGCAAAATAACTTACAAGATAAACACTCAATGATTTAAGAGTAGATAAACCATTTAAAGGAAAAGAAACACTGAAAATTAATGTTTCTCATATAACTTTAATTTTGCCAATATATTTCCATCGTCAACTGCACCATTGCATTAATTACAATATACTTTTGTTGATATCCATATTTCAACTGATTTATACTAGAATTTTTCCAACATTTTGACGAAACTGATCTTATAGTAAAAAGACATCTTGAATCCTTAAAAAAACCAAAATGTCTACCTAAATTTTTTATTTTTGATTTTCTTTTTTGGTTGATGGAATTAAAGGATATTACTTCATTAACTTCAACACATTGGCTTAATGTTATAAACTTAAAAAAGAAAGAAATAATACAAAAATTAAATTCTTTTACTACTCCATCTTAATAAATGCATCCCGACTTTCTAACATCATAAAACATCAATCAATCTTCTTTTTTTTTTTTTTTTTCCGAAAGAACAATCAATCTTTTGAAAGGGACATTGTCAAGTGACAAACAGAGTTAACTATATATGACTAGTAGCGTTAATTTGAACCAAGTAACTAGATATATTATATCATGTAAGAGCTTTATGCTGTAATATACTTTTTGTTTAATACTATAGCTTGAGATTTTTATATGGTTAGATAGATTATATCTTGTAAGAGATTTTTATATTGTAATAACTAAAAATTTTAGTTAAAACTAATTTTTATCCAACAAGCTTTATGTAAATTCTTGATTTATAAAAGGTCAGTTTCATATTTTTGTGATGATAGAAGTAACATTTTTATTTGTATTTTAGGGAATATTAGATGCAATTATTATTTTTTAAGGAAGGATAGAACTAAAATAATGTAGGCATTTGGTAAATTTTACTTGTGATACTTAAGCAGAATTAGGTTTTTAGTAAGCAGTAGATTAAATTGTAGTAAATATGTATGACGAAGTTCATATGGCAATTGAAGTCATGTTCATGCCTACACATATAATAATCATTTCGGTTACGATTTGACCCATGTGTCACTTGTTTATATACAATATCATTCAGATTGGTACTATCATTGCTAATTTTAACAATTTAAGTGATAACTTACTTAATTTTTTATCTATGCCTTACTTAGTGAATTTAAATCACCAATCCTATATTTTGCATTTTTTTGTTAAAATTAAGAGTTAGACCTAAATTTGATAAAAGGTTAATTATATTACTATACCTCTTAGTTTTTAATATTTCTTAATTTGTCTATTTATTTTTAGAAACTACAAAGGTATCGTTTGGATTTGAAAAACTTGTTTCAATTTTATCCCGCGCAGACTTTTTTGATTGAAAAAACATAGGAATAAGATAAAAATACCCTTAATTACTTAATTTGTTTATGAAATACATGTTTCTTCTTAAGAAAAATTTTTTAAAAATATTTTCAAGTTTAAAAAGTCATAAACTTAAGATCTTTGTTTGAAATTTGAAGTTTTACTTTAGGATTTTTTTAATATAAAATATTTTTCATAGTTTTTTTTTAAAGATAATCATGTTGTTTTGCTTAATTTTTCTATTCAAAATGATGAAATTGAAATAATTTTTTAAAATTTAAAGATAACTTTGTAGTTTTTAAAAATAGAATGATAGATTGAGAAAAAGTTAAAATTAAAAGATACAATTATGTAATTATTCCTTTCAATAAAATTTCTAATTTGGAGTCCAATGTCTGATTTTTTTTTTTTTACCATTTGGAGCCAAATTATAATTTACTCTTCTTTTAAATAAATGAATGAATTATTATAAAAATAAATGGATGATTTATTTTAAAATAGTAAGTAAGTGATTCACTTAAGTTTTCAGAGTTAGGAATTAATGACATGAGTAATTATTGACATGTAAAACTTTCATAATTCTATTATGCTTATATTATTGTACTTTTTTTTAATGATTTTATTTTATTTTTATAGGTTAATTATATAATTATACATTTTAGTTTTAACTTTTTTTCAAATTGTCCCTTTATTCTTGGAAACTACAAAAATATCCTTTGAATTTATAAAACTTATTTTAATTTTATCCTTATGAATAGAAAAAAATTGAACAAAACAACAAGACTACTCTTAAATAGTTGTGAAAAATATTTTATATATTTTAAAACATAAAAAAGCCTAAATAAAACATTAAATTAAAAAAAATCTTAAGTTTTATGACTTTATAAATTTTAAAATATTTTTAAAAATTTTTCTCAAGAAGAAACATATATTTTATAAATTAATTAGGTTTTTATTAAGGATATTTCTATCTTATCTCTAAAAGTCCGCGAGGAACAAATTGAAACAATTTTTTTCAAATTTTAAAAATACCTTTGTAATTTTTAAAAACATATGATCAAAATGAGAAATAATGAAAACTATGAGTCATAATTATATATTTAATTCTTATTTCTATTTAATGATATTACTTTATTGAAGGAGATTTTGTGCAATGTTTTTATATTTGAGGAGAGCCAATGTTGTTTTCTAAACTAAGGGATTTAGGATAATTTTTTTAGGGAAAAATCTATATATTGTCTCGAAATTCTTTTGTTTTTTCTCTACAAATAATTGTTATGGTTAATTTTATTCCATAAATAATCCCTAAATTTCAAAAGCATCTTGTGAATGGTTCTTATGTTAATTTTAGATGAAAATTGTTAACTTTGTTTCATAAAATATTCATGGACTATTTTTTCTGTATAAATAATAATTTGGTGAATGATAAATAAACTTTTTGTTATATTGGTTTTTCTTTTTAGGAATGTTGTAGAGATTTATGTTTTTCTTTGGTTATGGATTTGTGATGTGACAAAAAAAAATGTTGCGATAATTTTATTTTATAATTTTTTTTGTTGATAAATTGGTATTTTTGTTAGACATGAATATATGCAGTTTAATTTTAGGAGAAGATAAATGGTTTTAGGAAACATTTAGTTTTTGTGTTAATTAGAAACACCAATATATTCACAGAGAATAAAATAATAAATAATCAAAATAATTGTAATATGGTTAATTAGTAATTAATATTTTAAAATGATTCATTGAATAATACGTTAAATAGTTATAATTTGTTTGATAATGTGAATGCGAAATCAAATGGTTAGTAATGTTAAATATGAATGTGAACATAATAATAAGTGCTCAATTTGATATAGTTTGTTATCAAAATTTCCCATGTTTTCTCGTTTTATTCTTGAGAGTACTTTGGTGTTTTGATTGTATTTATGTGTTCTATAGGTATTCCAGAGGGTGAGAAATGATTTGAGGCTAAAAAGATCTCTTTAGAGAAGTTTCAGTCTCCTCATCGCCGAATCAACAAAAATTGAAGTCCTGACCAAAGACCAGGGCGCTGCAGAGCAGGCTAAATGGCATTGTAATGCCACCAGGAAATCATAACAGTGCTGCGGGTTGTCTTAATGGCACCACGGCGTCTAGGCATAACTTTTACATACGCGCAAGATTTTTGGTAAAGCTATAACACTATCTTTTCAATGCCACGGCGCTGTGTCGCAAAAAAACACGCTTTTGAACTCAAATTAAGTCTAAAATTTCCTGTTTTGACCCTAACTTGGAAATTTATAAATACATGACTTTGGGATCATATTTTTTTATCGGTCTTTCTTAGGTTTTTTAGCCACCTTTAGAGAGAAAAGAAGGAGAAACAAGAGGAGAAAATCATTGAATCTCAAGGAGATTCGTTCGCGTGGAGATTTCTTTGAGATTGTTAAAGAGTTTTTGTTATCTTCTTCTTTCTCTTGAACTCCAGATGTTTTTTATTTTATTTTTCGTTGTTTAATTCTTCAATTATGCTAGGCTAAATTTCTCTTTGGTTGAGGGTGATTTTAAAACCGTAGACATGGTTACGTAATTGATATTTTAAAATTATTTCCAATTTTTCAAATTGAAATTTTTTATTGTTCTTTTATTTTTATTGCTTATGATTATTTTCTTGTTTTGTTTATGGTGGTGAAGTAAATAGGACTCATATTTAATCTATTGTTGGATTAGGAGACTTAATCTATAATTGTCTTATTTTTCTAATTCTTAGTAGCAAATTGTGATTGATAATTACAAGAGGTATTTGTGTGATTGTGGTGAGAAATGTAACTTACGTTGAATAATTTAAGCTTGTATGATTGTTATTTAGATCAATTTATCTTTTTTATCATAATACTTCTATTGAATTGAACTTAAAGAGCTTATTCTATGTTATTTGTGAGAAATGGATTAAGTGAAAAGCTTGTTTTGTTCAACGACAAACTAAAGAAAGATTAGGATAGCAGAGCTTATTGTTATCTATAGTTGATTGTTTCGATAGTTAATTGAAAATAATTCTATAATCAATTGCATCATATTTGTCTAGTAGTGACGAATAATCCTTTAATTGGTTTGATCATCATTATTTGCAATCTCGTGCAATTAGTTTCATTTTTATTTATTTTTGTTTTCGTTTATTTTAGTAATTTAGTTAGTTATTCCAAAACTCTCTTTATATTTACTTGGAGAATATTAACTTATAAAATAAATTCAATCCTCTCCTCTCCGGAAACAACTTTTACTTATTACTACACTTGACTATAATTTAAATAAGACTTAATTTGGTACTTCTTGAAAGCCTGCCATGTAACATTCCCTCGTTTAAACATATTGTTGAAACACCCGTTATTTTAACGGGTATGATTTTTGATAAAATCATATAAATAAATATGTCATTTTAGCATTTTTACTAAGTCTCCGTAGTAAATATTTTAAATCTACCTATCACTCACTTATATCAGCATTGTCCCACTACATTAATGCTCAATTAAATAGCATCTTTATCATTTGGAGACATAGAATTAATTCACCTCAACTACCAGGAGACATCAATATGTTTTCTTAACCACCTTTTTAATGCTTCCTTTATCTTCTTCTACAACATACCCCATTTGTTCCCTCAATTATGTTGACATTATTTGCTAAAAGTCTCTGTAGGAGACATGATAACATTTTCTTTTAATGCTCATTTAATTCTATCCCGCTCCTTAATTAATTTGATGCCTATATATTCAACCATCACCACTCTCTTCTCTAGTTTCTCATTCTCTCTTTTCTCACTTCAATTTTCAACTAAAGACACAAGACATAAAGCTCTCTTTGCAACCATGACAACTATAATTTCCAGCCACGTATGAAGCCATTTTGGAGTCAATACAAACTTGATTTTTAACCCAAACTTTGGTGTTTTTCAAAGGAGTTTTGAGGTAGGTTTTCTTAAATTCAAACTTGGTTTTAGTATGTGTTTTCTCCATGTCTAATGCATGATTTTCGTGTTCCAAGTTCATGCAAGTTTCTAATTATGTTAGCATACATATTTGAGCATTTATGAACAAAAGCTTGAGTCCTAAGTTGAAACCGACAACCAACCTTTATTTTGGTTTGATGATGATTTTGAACTCATGTGAACATGTTTATTATGATTATATAATGCATGCTGTATATTTTAGAATGGTTTTGAGATGTTGAACAAGAATAATATGATTTGGGTTAAAGAGAAACTTAACCTTCCATAAACCTTATATTATCTCTATGGGCAGTAGCCTTTCTTGAAATTCTGGGATTAGATAAAAATGAATTTTGTAAATTGGTTTACATATTT
>CAMOHE010042230.1:0-14616 GCA_946598075.1 Artocarpus hirsutus
CCCACCTACAGCATGAGATGGTAGGTGTAGAATGCGAGAATATGCATACTAGGGTATAAATTCCAATGTGAACTTGTTTGTTGCTATGAAATGAATACCTAGAGATATAGATTCGGTACCTATGTGTATACGATTAAAATACCTGAGTGTATATCATGTTATGTATTGTTACATGCAATATATGGTGTACTTGTGTATATGATCATGAAAACATTAATGTTTATGAAATAGGTACTTGTGGGTACTCTACAATGCATATGAACTCATGTTTTATGGATAACATATGATTATTATTTCATGCATGGTATGACAACCATATTAAAGGAACTGGTAAATATGTCACCAGAAGTTAAGAAAATTGTCGTACCGACTCCCGAAGCAAGGAGAATTTAAAGGATAAAATATGGTCACGGTGTTACGTAGACCCTAATGAAATTACGCAATGGTATGAACACTTGGGCCCTAATGGAAGATAAGAAACGATGAAGATAAGAAAAGTTCATAAGAAAGCATAATCGAATCATGCATTCATTTGATTGTCCATGTGGGATTTATGGGACTTACTGGGCAATAGCTCATCAAGTATTTTATGCTGTAGGTATTTCGACGACAAGGTCAAAATAAATTCTAATAATGAGCTGGCGGACTGATGATGTGTGCAGACTGGGTATGGAGTCCGCTACTCTATGTTTCCGCTGTATGTATTAAAAGTTATTTTGAAAAGAATGGATTGAAAAGAGGAGTATTGTAAAAGTAAGAATATTTATGTAAACGTAAGTTTGTGAAAGGATTTTGGAAGTTTTCGAAAATTATAGTATGAGAAATATTCATTCAGTTAAAAAAAAAAGTTTTCTAAATTTTGCCCTAAATACATAAGAAAGGATTTAATCACAGCCCAAAAAGGCGGCTTGTGATAGGTTGTGAAGAAGATGGGAATGTCTACAGAAAGGGAGCTAGAGTAGTGACTATCTTCACAGCTTTCTTTGGCTCAAGGGATTCCTGTTCTTCATCAAACCCTAAGCTTTCTTCTAACTCTTCTTCTAATTCAAAGCTGGATTCTTCTTTCTATTTAGCTTTTGATGGAGGAGGTATCTGCTATAGACATTAGCTATAGACATAACAAATTGGTCTTTTTTTGTCTTGTCTGCCAAGCTTTCAATGGATTCGTCTTCACTTTCTTCTTCTTCTTTAGAGATTAAACCTTGTTCTTCTGTCTCTTCAACTAACCCTTCCTCTTCAATTTCCTCATCTGTCTTCTTTGTATTAGTGGTAGCTTCTTCCTTTTTCTCAACAACAATAGCTTCCTTCTTTTCTTAGCTAGAGGAAGAGATGGCTGTGCGATAGTGGCAGAAGTCTTGAGATAGTTTACAACAATATCTTGCATCATGCATACCTCATCTTTTAACTCTGTGTTCTCTATTGTCAACTTATTAACACTATCATCAAAATGCACAGTATTTGTGATCAGTTTCTCAAGATTTTTGCCAAACCCCTTCTCTATTTTACCAATATCAATCAAGAGATCTTGGTGAAATTTTTCATGAAGTTATTGCTTCTTCTTAACATTGGCTGTTAAAATAGCTACTTTGTCTCGAGCTATTTGAACAAGGCAAGTATAGAGAAGGTTTCTGTCGGCTATGTTGACGATTCTTTTTCTTAAGAAGTTGTAGCTTTAGACAACTCCAATGATCTAAAACTGGCAGAAGTGAGTATGGCTAGCATGGGAATCTGGCCTTCTTGTTTGTACAGTTATATCCCCTGATCAATGACCATGTTGTCAATAAGGCAGGGAAATGATAGAATCTTCTTATCAGTTCCTTGGTAGTAGGTATCAGCATAATGTATACCATATTTAGAAGTTGGTTGTGAAGGGTTGAGGATGGTATTGGTGGAGGAGGATAATTTATAATAGGGTTAATTTTACTTATCCTTGAATTACATGGGCTAATCTATTACTTTTTTTAACTTTTAGTCCCAAATTTATTACTTTGTTTTACTTTTGATCTCTATGTTAACAAGATATAATTAAAAATCAAAATTAAAAAAATAAAATGAGAAACTACATACAACGATTTAATTTATGTATCTAAAATAAAAACAGTTTATCCTATAGTTATTTAGATGAGCTTTAATTTTTTTAAAATAGGTAAAGTTGAATATTTCATGTCGGTATATCATGTATACATGTATATATATAGCATCTATGATGTAGCCTACTATAATCATTTTGTCCCTAATAATGTAACACCTGTCATTTTTCATGTAACAGTTGATGAGAGATATTTAATGATGTTAAGTATTTTCTTTATGATATAATGTAACTGACCATTTATTTGAGAATTATGAAAGGTGACAGTCACGTCGAATTGATGTGCACAGGATATTCATTTCAAAAATGATGATAAATCAAGTATTGTTTTGTTTTTCTGAAAGAGTTTTCAACTTGCCCTAAATTTATAATCTTTATAATGCTCTAGAATTTTATATGCCTAGAGTTATATTCTTGATGATGACATAAATTTTGTTGCATATTTTTCTTATTTTTATAATATTAATGATGTCATGATACTTATATGTATAGTAATATTTTTGAGTCATAGAGTAAATTTTATTGTTGTGCATAAATAATTGTATATATTACACTATTATATTATATAACTATACATTAATATTATTATTTATATTATAATATATTTATATTTATATTTGATTATATTATATTATGTTATATATTATACGATTATATTATATATATTATATATATATATATAAGTAAAATGGGTTGCCGTGGAAGAGTTTAGGGGAAAAAAACAAAGAAAGGAGAAACGGCAGTTGCCATGTAAAAAAAGGAAAAGCAGAAAGAAAGAAAAAAAAGAATTTTTAAGGTTTTACTCTCCACATAAAATCTATATAAAGACCTCTTATTAGTAATCTTAGACTCACACGTCATTCCTTCCCATTGATTGGCTTCATGTTTGGTTTTCTTTGGCTTTATCAAGATTTCTAATCTTCCTAATTTCATTCATTTTGGTAGGTGTATCAGTTATTTAACATGTTTGTTTGATGTTTTGGTATATTGTGTTAGTCTTAGAATTATTACTATCATCACATGGATTCTTTTATTTTATGTATTTCATGTCAATTGGTGATTAAAAAGAGTTGATGATTTAGTTGTTTTTATTAACTTCTCGTTAAACCCTAGATTGGAGATATCATAGATTTTTATATTTTTGTTATGTAGATCTTTATGGTTATATTTTATTATTAATTAGTATTATGTTAATTATGTGTTTACAATTTTAATTGAGGTTTTATTGGGTTATGGATTGGTATTGAATTTTTTTGATGCCTTATACCTACTTTTCATATAAACACCAAACAACGGTCGTGTTTCAGTAATTTTCGATTCTGTATTGCTCTGTTTTATTTTTCTTATATTTTTCTCAAATATTAGACATCTTAAGCTTTCTTTTGGCTTTTGAATTACTTGAATTGGAGTTTTCTTTAAATAGTGGTGATTTTTTGAAATTGATTCTAATAGCTGTGTAGTTTTACACGAACCCAAAATTGAGACTAAATTTTGAGGACTTTTTCTTGACGTAAATTATTGTCAAAATATGCATGTAATGTATCCAATTCTTTTTATTTTATTTTTTTAGTCTAGTTTCTAATGCCACTAGATTTAGTTGATTTAGAGTTAAGATGAAATTATTATGAATTTTTAAGTGAATAAAGGTCATTTTGCCTACTTTTGGGAATTATACCCTAGGTTCATAATTTGTGATTTTGTGTTTCTTGATGTTATTGTATAACAAGGTGCTGTTCAATGATAGTATGAGATGTTTATAGGTTGTCATAAAAATTTTAGGGTCAAAGTAATTTTATTTTAATTATTTGAGCATAATGATCGTGTGTTGCTCACTGCTTTAGGTATTTAGGGTCTATTTTATCTCTGAATTCTAATACATGTTTTGAATTGTTGAAAATTTATTTGAAGCAAATTTTTGGATATGTTATATTTTTAGGTGTCTATTACCTGCAAGATTTTATGAAATTATTTTGTAATATAGATAATGTATTATATGAATATTTGTTAGGGTTGCTCACTGTTTTGTGTTGCTAGCATATTTTGTGTTATGAATTGAATGACTTATTTTATTTATCTAATGGAATTTTTATGGCTAATGAAGAATAAGAGTAATTTATATATATGTTAATTATGTCCCTACAAAGTCTCATGCCCTAATCGTGTATTAATTGTGAGTTATTGAATTATGCATACCTAAGGGTTAGGCAGGTATTAGTATTGCAGTTTTTGCATGAATATTTATAAGTTAGTAAAGCATATTTTGTTGAAAAAATAGTGCGCAGCGGAATTTTAAAATTTTTTATATCAGAGTATTTTTCAAAACACAAGTTTGACATACTATATGCATAAATTAACCATATATTACTAACCTTGTAAATGTAGAAAAGCTTCCTCAATCAGTGTAGAGAAGTAACGTTCCAGAAGAACCTCAACCAACTGGCCTTCTTTGCTATCCTCTATCCATGATCGGAGTGAGTGTAGGCTCACACGTATAGCTCTTCCACCAGGTGACTCGCCTTCCAACCAATTGAGAGAACCTAAAGCTAGTGGTCATGATTTGTGAACAAGAGCTTTCAGGGAGTTTTAGAATCTCAAAAGCAAAGTTTCACTCTTAAGCTATCAACTGATCTAAATAATAACGAAACTCACTCCTTTTTTATAGAGGTTAGGCCCAAGAGTCAGTCTTTATCAGATAATGCCTCAAAATTCGAATCAGAATCAAATTCAGATCAATATCTGATGAAATCTGCGTGAAAACGTGTGATCTTTTTATTGCACGATCGGCATGCCGATCTGTCTAACCGGCATGCCAAACTTGCTCCATCGGCAGGCCGAACCTGAGGATCGGCATGCCAAATGTTAATAAAAATCTCAGCAAATCTTTTATTTTCTACCTGAGATTCTATAAGATAAACCAAACTGTTAATAAAAATCTCAGCAAATCTTTTATTTTCTACCTGAGATTCTATAAGATAAAGTCTTAGTTTTAATTCAAATAACCCAATAGAGAAGTTATCTAATCAAAACAACTTTATCTAGATAATCTCTAGGAAAATAAATGAATTCCTAATAATTCTACAAGTTTATCTTAATTTAATTTATTCAAAATTAAATTAACTGATAAACAAACAAGAATTATCTGATCCCAATAATTCAACAAGTTTATCTTGAATTAATTTTCTCACAAAATTAATTCAATCGATAAACAAACATAAATTATTTGATTCTTTCGAATTTCAGCCAATCTTATAAATCTAACATAAGTCACCAATTATTGGAAAACCATGGCATATCGTTTCAAGATTTTTGTGAGCTAGCAAAGGAGACCTGATGGACCTATATAGTTCAAGCTCCTGATAATTATGAAACTCAATATCCCAGATATACATTTTATAATTATCAACTCCAACACTACTCTACTAAAAGCTTGAAGCTGCACTCTCGAATTATATAGAATTACAAAGCCTGTATAGCTAAGTCTTCATGATATATCACAATATATCGTATCCCCATAGAATTATACATAATCGGCTTAAGGACAAGTTTTGTCTTACCTTTCCGATTATTTTTATCTTACTTTCCATTATCTCACCACCAAAAGACTTACCATCCAAAGACAATATACCATTTGTTTACACTTATGTATCCAAATGGTTGAGCGCTCTAGTTTTTCAATTATAGGACAATGCACATAAGAGGATATCACTACTCCTAAAGAGGAGCTATAGATTCCATATTTATAAATAACAGGTCTATGCTTTCAAGAGTTATGTCTCCAATGTACCGACATGCGTACCACTATTAAAATGTAAGTGTCACCCTTTGGTATATCAAAAGACACAAGTCAAGACAATGGGCCCACTATTTATCTCAGGATTAAGATATAATACAAATGATTGTCTAAAGTGAATCGATTTGCTGAGACAGAATTATTAATCCAAATCAATTCACTTTGTGTCATTATCCAACACATCGTCACCTATGACAATGTGTCAATGTTTCCATTCGTAGAGTCTATCTCCGATGGTCAAGACAAACCATCTCCCAATAGGGATATAGACAACATAACAATCTTTACATGAATAAAGCGCCCAACTTTATTCCTCAATTGCAGATTTTATGTTTTAGACCGTCACCTTAAGAATAGTGTCTTCTGCATAATCTGTCAATTATATGCCTAATTCTTAAAAGTTTAGACTAACAGTCTCAGACTATTGTTTACTTAACATACATTCAACAAATATGAATGTAAAGAGGACAAAATTTGGTATATAAATAATAAAAAAATTCTTTATTAATAAAAATGTCTCTAAAAACATATTATATTTTTACTTCTTAGGGCATACACGTATAACAATCTCCCACTTGTACTAAGTGAGTAAATATGACAAATCTTGCATCCCTATAGCTTCCACATGCCTTTCGAAGACTTTCCCAGAAAGTGTCTTCGTAAATAGATCAGCTAAATTGTCCTCTGACATAACTTTGCATACCGTGACATGCTTGCCCTCGACGAAGTCTTTTATCACATGATACTTCTGATCAATATGCTTATTCTTCTTATGAAATCTTAGTTCCTTAGCATTAATTATCGCAGCACTGTTATCATAGTACAGTGATACCGCCTTATCCATACCAGAAATTACCTCAAGATCCCCAAGGAACTTACATAGCTACATTGCTTCTTTCGAAGCATCACTAGCTGCCACATACTCGGCCTCCATCGTTGAATTCGACATGCAATCTTGCTTTATACTTCTCCAACTGATGGCTTGCTACCTAGAGTAAACACAAAACCCAAAGTCGATCTCCTAGAATCTAGACAGGATTGAAAATCTAAGTCAATATATCCTAGAGGAGTTAATTAATATGGTTTAAGAATGCCTTCTTGCTCGTCCACAACTCGTGAAGAGTTTTAGGAACCGATTTTGAAGGCACGTTGTTCAAAAGATAACATGTGGTTTATAGTGCATATCCTCAAAAGGACAAAGGCAATGATGAATAACTCATCATAGACCTAACCATGTCCAATACAGTCATATTTCTTCTCTCTACCATGCTATTCTGCTACGGAGTGCCTGGCGTAGTTAAATGGGATAAAATCTTATTCTCTAATAAGTGTCCTAAAAATTCATTAGAAAGGTACTCACCACCTCGATCGGATCAAAGTCCCTTTATGGGTCTTCTTAATTGTTTTTCCACTTCAGCCTGAAACTCCCTAAACTTGTCAAAAGTTTTGCTTTTGTGGTGCATTAGGTAAACATACCCATAGCTTGAGTGATCATCAATAAAAGTGACAAAGTATTCATACCCTCCTCGTGCCCAAATGTTCATCAGTCCACAAACGTCATTGTGCACAAGTTCTAGAACCCCTTCGGCCTTGTTGCCCTTAGACCCGAATGGTCTTTTGATCATTTTACCCTCCAAACAAGATTTACATTGAGGTATAGATTCCACCTTTAAAAGACTTAAAGGTCCATCTCTTACCAGCCTTTGAATCCTATTCAGGTTAATATGACCAAGGCACAAATTTCAAAGATAAGTCTTATTAGAGTGAGAAGTTTTAAGTCTTTTAGGGTTATTATCATTCATCTTAGCATTAAGCAGTAAGTCCATCTGAATTATTTTCATGTACTATGATTTATTCCTGTTGGACTGTGGTTTGAATGTAATTTTTCTTTATCTGAATTATGTATTCACTACTATATAGTCCAGTGGGACCTGAACTGTACTTAATGGAGTTTTATTCTAATTTAATATATCAATGTTATTTCATAAAATCCCATTTTCCTTTGTTATTTTTAATTCAAATTTCCTTATTTATTTTGTCTTACGTAGCCTTTTTAAGAAATTAAGAAAAATGACTTCCTCTTACTAAAATTTTATTAAAATATTTGTGAAAAAAGTCTTAATTAAAGGACATTAAAATTGAATTTAAGCTAATTGTTTTGATTAAATCGCCACATTACCACCCCATTTGGGAGTGTGACATATTCTATGCAAGCCAATACCTCCCTACATGCCAACCCCTGGTTTGGGGGTTTAAAGATTGATTTGGTTAAGCATTTTTTAGAGTTTAAGTTCAAAAAAATGATGCTTGTTGTTTTTTTTTAATGGGATAGTAGTATTTTCATAAATAATAAATTACTAGTTTAATTTTATTAAAATATACATTTAAAAAATTAGGTTTATATAATTTTAATGTTATCATTTTTAATTTAATTCATCATTTTATTTGTTATTTATTTTAGGGAAAATACCTAAAATATTGCATGTGTTTTGTCTAATTTTTACTTATCCTACTTGCAAAGACCTAAAACCTTCCCTATGTTTATAAAATCATACTCAAAATATTCCCAAAGCAATAAAGTGGTATTTAAACATTATACATTTTAAAAATTTTAAGACTAGACTTCTCAATCTATATTAAATATTATTTTAAATTTGACTTAACTAAAAAATTAATTAAAACAATTTAAAATATTTAAATAAATACTTCAATTATTTTGAGAGTTTTAAACTTTTAAAGATTGATTTTATTTAGTGTTTGGTTCAATAATGTTTAAAATTGTATTTAATAAAGGTTAAGAGGCTAATTTTAGTTTTTTAAAATGTTTGATTGTTTCAGGGGTAATTCGAGTATGATTTTAAAACAGAAGGGGTATTTTGGACATTTACAAAACGAAAAGGACAAAAATGGTATATGAGCAAAGAAATAGGCCATTTTTGGTATTTTTATTTTTTTTAGGATTATTTCATTATTAAAATAAAGCTTAATGGTCAAGGACATAAGGAGGGGTATCTTTGTAATTTTTCCATGTTGAAATACATTATTTCAGTCATGAAGGAGTTATTATAAAAGTGTGAGGGTAGCTTTCTGTTCATTCTGACTTGCGCTTGTCTAATCATGCTATTTAAATAAAATGATTGACCTCTTTTTCATCTCTTCCCGGACCCAAATTAATTTGGTGCATCTTTTATGTTAATTAACTCAAACGATATATACACACTTATAAATGAAGATTATTACATAATGAATATATATACTTGGATACTCATGATTATTAATTGACAAGCTTAATAATGACTCTACGATGCTGGCTGGCTAGCATACATAGCATGTATTATTATAAATCGACCCAACACTTGGTGCCTCTAGATTTGGCACTAGACCGAACGGGGTTAGGGATTTGCATTTTCAATGACAGCTGTCATTGTTGTGAAAGGACACTTTCTTTCAACTTTATATATGCGTTAGTCCTGAAACGTGAAGTGAAATGAAAGGAAGTTCCATGCTCAAAACTCATCAAGTACAAAATAGAAACTTAAACTTATTGTCCCCTTAGTCTTGAGAACATTATTAGCAAAAATAAATAAATAAATAAATAATCAGTTAATTAAAAAATGGGTAATACATACCTTGATTTTCCCTTGAGGAAAAGGGATATATTTCTTATTTATTAAGTTTTTTAACCTTTGATTTCCAAACTTTTGAGCCCTTGACATTTGTGACCTTCATTTAAAAATCTTGATATCTGGGTCCCTAAACTAACAAATCCTTGTGCTTCCTAAGCCTTCTATTTGAACAGCAATTAAACCCCTTTAGATGAATTTGGGAACCGTAGGTGTAAAAAACCTCGGTATGTTTGGTGCACGAATAGAATAGTTTTAGAGGATTAGATTGGAATATATTAGAAATGATAGTATAAAACTTTAGTTAATCCAATCCTTTGTTGGTGTTGGATAGGAGTCTTTTTGTAAATCTTTTTTTTTTAAATTAGGTCAAATTGTAATTTTTAAAATTATAGGGTCAAAGTATAATTATAAAAAATATTTTTTTATCTAAAACTTATATTTTAACCCCTTATTTTTTGAAGAATAATAATTTTCCCCTAAATTTTATAAATTTTTATAAATGAATTCTTGAAATTTTTCACAATATATAAAGGTTGTATATAATCTCATACTTGAGCAAGGAATCACCTAATCTCCTTCCAAAGGTATTCAAGTATAGATTGAATAAGAGCTTATTCAATCCAATCATCTAAGATTTTTCACCAAATAAACTGTTAAAATTTAATCCAATTCAATCATGGCTAATCCTATACAGCGAACATGCTCTAATAAAAGGATTAAATCTTGATAATTTGAACAATAACCTACAGCATCCAGATTAATCCCCTTAAGTGTTTTCGTATCTCTGGTCACCAAACTTTGTCTGTATGGGGGGATTTATGGGCTATAAGAATAGAGGAATTAATTGACCAAAATTCTGTTGGTTTTGGGGACTCAAATATCAAAGCTTTTTGAATTGGGGACTCAAGAATCAATAGTTCAAAAATTTGAGGACAGAAGGCCCCAAAAAAACTTTTACTAATTAACCTAGTTGCCAAATTATTATTTCATTTACATTTTTTTACATCACGTGCATTAATGTTTTTCAACAATCAACAGAGACGTTATTTTGACTAGGTATTTGTTTCAACCATCATTCATTGACTATTTTTATCTTGTCTGCTTTTCATTATTTTTCAGCTACTTGATGATGGCAATAGTTGTTGGGCACCATTTGCAGTCGATTTTCCTTTCATTTGTTGGCCAAAAGTTTGGTAGAAGTAGTACTATTAAAATATGACTAATTATGAAGCTTCTCACATAATGTAAAAAGTCAAATTATTAATGGTCCCCCAATTCTCTTCTGATTTATTTTGTGGTCCCAAAAAGAAAAGGAAAATCTATATGGTCCATTGGTGCAAATTGGGAATTGATTATTTTCTTTTTGAAAGAGTAGAGCCACCTAAGTCGCACAAGGGGATTATTATATGGTCCAAAGTTTCCTAGGTATGGAGAGGGGCTGTTATAGGTATATAATTCACTAATTATAGGTATATAATTCACTAAGTATTTATTACAGATTCTATAAACAGGAATATGTTTCGTGTGAAAAAAGTTCAAATACACCATCATGGGATTCAAGAAGCTTGAAAGAGGTATAGAAAAGAAAAAGGAAATTTGTGAATCCAAATTTTTGCTCCCCAAGTGCCAAAAGTTAGCCAAATAATAGAATAATTATCTCTCAGACAGAACAGATCCGAAAGGCCACTGAATTTGGTGATGTTACATCAACTTCCAATTATACCATATTTCCACCGCCCATGTTGGAAAAGTTTCATTTTATGCATGCAGCATACTAAGCAGTGGGCACATATTCCATCAATCACCCATTAGTTCTATTTTTCACATTTTTTTTTCTTTTCAGTATCATATTATCTTTTGGCCGGATGATAATTTTTAGCCTAACTTTATACTTCAAAGATGCTCGGGATTATTCGAATGCAGATTCTTCCACACGTTTATAGTGGGGAAAAAAAGAAGTAAAAAAGGAAGTGAACCTAAAAGAAAACCAAAGCTCATCACAGTTAGGTTTTTGTCAGGTTTACAATAAAATCTGCCAATCAAATTAAAAATAAATTTTTCTAATCGGCTTTGGCAATTTGATGTTTTAGAATAAACAAATTATATCAAACCATAGATAATTTATATGGTCGGTTTGAGCTTAAAACTAAAATTTTCAATATTTTACAAAAACATTATAAAGGTTTCCGTTAATGAAAATAAATATAAATCTGAAATTTACGATCTAATTCAAAAGTAGTAAATTGGCAGGCCCCCAAAATGGGATGGTGAGGTAAAAATTAAGAAACTAAGCGTGTAATTGATGTTTTAAGTCAACAATTTTCTTTTCTTTTCTTTTTTTTATGTGACATCAGTAACCAGATATTCTGAAAAGAGCTCATTTATTTGATAAATAATAGACCATAAAATTTATTCCCGAAATAAAACCTCTAGTATCGGATAGTTGGGCGGGTGGAACAACGCAGATGCATACTTTAATTTGAAAACTATAAAGAATAAAAAAAATACAGTCGAGTAATTCAAGTCCAAGATCTATAATTATTACAAGCCTTGAAATAAAAATAATATCCAATAAAGAAGGTGATCTCTGTTGGTTTTGTAAAACGATTTAAACAAAATGTGGAAATATGGTAAAGGTGTATGTTGTATGTAACAAAAATTTTCATAGAACTTTTGTAAAATAACGCTATAAATTATATTAATTCAACATGTAATAAATATATATACAATTTATGCTTATCTGGTTGAAGTGACTAAGTCAAAATTCTTCTACAAGAATCATTATCTATATAAAACCACTGTCTTCCTCCATATAAAACTATCGTTTTTCTCGCATAGTTCTTGACATCGAAAAGACATACGTATGGGTGTAGAAAGAAGTTAGGTTTTTATGATCACTCTGCTAACTTTTAATCCCTCACTGATCTTAACACATAAGCAAAGAAGAATTGCAAATGCAAGAAATCTTCTTCTCTTTTTCTCTCTCTTCTACAAGCCTACTACTAGGTTTCCCAGTAGAGTTTTTACAGTCTAATCAAGACTCTCAATTGTAAGTAGAATGAATAAAGGAGTCTTCTATTTCTATTTATAGAGAATGAGAGACCCAATTAATTTTAAAAGCCTGTAGTATTTTAAAAATTAAATGTCACGTATTTAATTATAAAATAAAAGTAATGCTCTGTTTTCCTAATTTGTATGTGGTGTTACTCACAAATAAATTTTATGTACGTGTGACACTAAGCTCTTATCAGTGTGGAGAGGAATACTCCTTGTTATCCAATCTAATTTGTTATTAAATTTCAAATTCCTAATTTGGTAAGATTACATTTATCAAAATTAGATACTCCTCAGTAACAGCGTCAAAATTTGATACTCCCCAATAACAGCACCAAGATTTGGCACTTATGGTCAACGGTACCAAAATTACATAGGTACTGTAAGGAGTACTAAATTAAACCTCGCTAAAGATATGGTTGTTTTAACTAAAGTAAGCATTGGTCATTCTCACATAGGATTAGTTCTAATTAATTAGTTATCAATTCAATAACCTAGGATGCGCTGATACTAAACATAAAATCAAGGGGTTTTGATTCTTACCTAACTTACTAAATAAAAGAAAACAAAATAAAATAAAGCAAGGCAAAATCAATGATAATAAAACTAGTTAAAGGATCATTCTTAATTACTAGACAATAACTATAAAATCAATCATAGAAATTATCTCTAATTATCTATTGAAACTATCAATTGTAGATAACAACAAATTATACTATCCCAATTTTTTCTTATTGTATCGTTTAATAGAATAATCTCTTTATAAATCTCCTTCCATTAAATAACCTAAAATATGCTCTCTAGATCCAATCTAATAGAATTATTAAGATGAGAAAGATAGGTCAATCTACTAAACAAACACACAAGGTCGGTTCATTCATCTTATATTATGTTCCACATCATAATTAAAGAAAACCTCTTGTAATTATTGCCTACAATTTGCTACAAACGATTAGAAAAACAAGACAACTATAGATTAAGATTTTCAATCTAATAATAAATAATTTTTAGGTCCTATTCAGTTGCACTTCCAAAGAAAACAAAAAAAAAATAATCATAAGCAATTACTAAGTAAGAACATAAACAATCTCAATTGAAAATAAGAAACAATTGCAAAAATTAATTATTAAGCCACGTCTAGAGTTTTGAAATCACCTTTAGCCAAAGATAAAACTAAACTAAAAGCATTAAAAAGAAAAGAAAAGAAAGAAAGAAAGAAAAAGAAGAAGGGTTATGGTGTTGAAGAGTCTTTTAAGTTGATGATTCTCCTTGAGCTGTTACCAAAACTTCTCTCTTATACGTCATGTTCTAAACTAAGAAAAACTAATAAAAGGCTCCTTCTTGTTCTCTAAGATCATGTCTTTATATGTTTGCAAAGTAGGGATGATAATGATAAAGTTTGGAGCCTTTTTGAACCAAAAATCATATAAAAGCTTGCCCATACACATAGGGGCATGGAAAGAGGGTGCTGGGACACCATGCTTGAACTTTTCCTTATCTGGTGCTAGGCCACCAACAAGGTGGCTATGGGGAGCCACCTCTCTGTCTAGTGGTGCTGGGGAGCCCAAAAAATAGGGCCGGGGCACCAACTTGCTAGTTCTACACCTAGTTTCACGCTTATCAAGCTACAGAGCCCAAACTCTTATAAATTATGATTTTTTACACCAAAACATTCCTTTGCATTTGAAACACTTACAAAACACAAAAACAAAAATAAAACACAAGAAAACCAAGAAACTAACAAAAAAACACAAGGAAGGATGCTAGAAAAACATGTGAAATTAAGCACTTTTCAGACTGCATAAGGAACCCTTTCCTATGCATATACACGTCACACAAACAGTGGTAGGACCCATTGTATAATTTTCAAAATTAATTATTAATTATATAATTTTATTATTTATAAATCAAATCATAATTAATTTATTTTAAGTAATTTTTAATTTATAATTCTATAATTCTAAATTAATTAATTCAACCAATAATTGTACTTGTCCAAACAGTGTTTAGAAGGATGGTGGGGGACTAATAGACCCATAATTCTAAGATATAACAAA
>CAMOHE010042240.1:0-14880 GCA_946598075.1 Artocarpus hirsutus
CACTTTGGAGTAGCTAAGACTTTAGGAGTCTTGCATGAGCATTTCTTTTGGCCACATATGAAGCGTGATGTTGAGAGGATTTGTGGGAGATGCATTACATGTAGACAAGCTAAGTCTAGGCTGTAACCACATGGGTTATATATGCCACTTCCTATTCCTAGAGAACCTTGGGTTGACATCTCTATGGATTTTGTGTTGGGGTTACCTAGGACTAAAAGGGGAAGAGATTCTGTGTTTGTGGTAGTTGATAGGTTTTCCAAGATGGCACACTTCATTGCATGTCATAAAACCGATGATGCATCACATATAGCTGATTTGTTCTTCAAGAAGATTGTTAGGTTGCATGGCATGCCTAGGAGTATTGTTTTTGATAGAGATGCAAAGTTCTTGAGTTACTTTTGGAAGACCTTATGGGCAAAGTTGGGGGACTAAGCTATTATTTTCTACTACTTGTCACCCACAAACTGATGGTCAAACTAAAGTAGTGAATAGGACTTTATCTACTTTATTATGTGCTATCATTCAAAAGAATTTGAAAACTTGGGAAGATTGTTTGCACCATGTTGAGTTTGCTTATAATAGATGTGTTTATTCTGCAACTAAGTTTTCACCGTTTGAAGTTGTTTATGGTTTTAATCCATTGACTCCTTTGGATTTAATTCCTTTACCTTTGAACGAACGAGTTAACTTAGATGGCAAGACAAAAGCTGATTTTGTTAGGCAAATTCATGAGAAGGCAAGACTGAACATAGAGAGGTGTACCGAGCAATATGCAAGGCAAGCCAATAAGGATAGCAAGCAGGTGGTGTTTGAACCAGGAGATTGGGTGTGGCTGCATATGAGAAAGGAACGCTTCCCAGAACAAAGGCATTCAAAACTCCTTCCGAGGGGTGATGGCCCATTTCAAGTGGTGAAACATATTAATGACAATGCCTACAAACTTGATTTACCAGGTGAGTATGGTGTTAGTGCTAGTTTTAATGTTTCTGACTTATCTCCTTTTGATGCAGATGACAATTTGAGGACAAATCCATTTCAAGAAGGGGAGAATGATACAAGCAGTAGAGCTGTACAAGTTAGGAACCATGTTCGTGATCCCTTAAGCCATTCAAGTGGTCCAATCACAAGATCTAAGGCCAAGCGATTCAAGGAAGCATTGAACGGGCTCATTCAACAAGTTTGTGACATGTCACATAAATGGAGCCCCGGTATGGGCCCAAATCAATCACAAGAGAGCCTAGTCACTATGATTAAGGTTCTAGAAGATTCACATTGATGATGGTGTATGATTCTAGTAAATTGTGGAGCAAACTTATAATTTTGGGAAACCTTCCTATTTTGGATCGACATGTGGGTGCCATGTCGTCAAGTTCGAGTCTCGTCATCAAATTATCTTCCTAATGTAATTTTCGTAATTTCTTAATTGTCAAACTCGGTTTTGTTAGGCAAGAAAATAAACTTGGATATTTTCCTTTTTTTCTAGATTAGGTTAGGTGCATTTTAATGGATAAAATTAGCTACTTTTCTTTTATGTTATTTCTATTAGATGACAGCCAGCAAAATCAGATTTTAGGGCTTAATTTCGCATGGGAAAGCACCAATTAAGCGATTTTCTAAGTCAACATTCAATTAGGGATTCTTTCGGGCTGAAAATCGTTCCTATATAATTGTAAACAATTCATTATTCTAAGAGGAATAAATCAGATCATTATTCATGAATTTTGGTGAGATTATTTTTGTGTTCTTCTTATTTTCTTAAGAGGACTCTTTGAACTTATCAAGATTAATCTTGTGGCATTCAACAAACAGACTTATCATCTAGAATTTAAGTGTTCTTGCAAATTCTAGGTGTGGCGTCTTCCTATCTATGGTTCTTGGTTCGTGTCTCTCTAGATTACGGGTCAAGGCTCAACAAACGTGTGTCTTAAGGGATTAGGGGTTCGATTCCAGATTTGGTGTCGAGTCTTGTCACGTTAGGCGGCTGGGTTCATATCAGCTGACCTCTACCCTATTTTTCTTGAGAGCCATGCTAAAAATTTATACTTTGATTTTCCAAAAATATCTCTTGTTTCTCTCTTTGTTCCCTCTGAAAATCTTGTAATTTCTTTTATGCACTATCAACTTTCAATGTCTTACTAACCATTTTTAGAAAAGTTGCTCCTTCCAAATCAGTGAATTTAAGGTGTTTATAAATGGTTAGATTCAATCCATCCATGAAAGGCTCAATCTTTAGATTCCCTGTGTTAGCAAGGTGAGGGACATAATGAGACAACTCATCAAACTTCCTAAGATACTCCACAACGGTTGAAGAACCTTGTTTTAGATTAGCAAATTTCCTTCTCTTGTCATGTCTAGTGCCATAAGTCATAAACTTATCCTTAAATAACTGCCTAAACTGCTCCTAAGTCATAGTTGTAATATTGTACATTGTTGCTACATTGTCTCACCAATAACTAGCATCCTCTCTTAACATAACGGCAACACAATACACCCATCAACATTTGTAACTCTAGCATAGATAAATAACCGCTCCATGTTGTGTATCAAATTCTCAACAATTTTAGGGTCCATACCACCCTTAGATACTAGCATTTTATACTTTAGGAATTGCTTACTAACATCCATAACTTCATTTCTAAGTGGTGGTGGTGGTGGAGGTAGAGGTGGAGTTGGAAGGGCTATCTCAGCTTGTTGTTTGACTTGTTTAAATAATCTCTCCATTAAATAAGCAAGCCTATCAAGATAGATATCTCTATCATCTCAATCTCTAAAAGTATTACCTTCTATAGTAGTACCATCCTAATGTCTAATCCAAACCATATTTTACTACAATACAATTCGTTTTTCCTCACACATAATTATCATAGTGGCCAACACAAGAATAATTAGGCACATAAAGAACGTCACATAATAATGCATTTTAGAGACTTAAACTTACTAGTTAGCTACACATCCTCACTCCATAGCTTTTATACATGAACAGTGTACAAAAAAGACTTTGCTCTGATACCACAATTGTAACACACTTAATATAAGTTTAAAATACATAATATACTAATATTAAGTGTTATTACTCTTAGTTATTTACAATTATGATATTAAGCACATAAGGTTAATATAAAAATTTGAGAAAATTTAAACATTTGAAATTCTTTATATAACTAGACTATAACCTTACTTTACAAACTTATACTGGCTGATGTTGTATTCACAATATAATACATATCTCAAAATGAAATTATCGTATTATAATTGTAGCCTCTAAAGAAATTCAAAAGGAAGCGATAGTGAAAAGTCCCAAAATGGGTTAACTTTGTCTATATACATAAGTGCAAGGTTCAAAGGAGAGCGCTAGCTATAACTATCAAGCATCCTACTTCTAATGTTGAGAATTTCCTTGTTTGCATCACAATAAATAAGTAAGCTTATGCCCAGTAAGTAGAATTAATGTATAACATGAATGACTATGCCATGAATAATCCCATATAGGTCATGCTTTTCTTTTCTTTGGAAACTTACATTGTACCAATTTTTCAAAAAACATAACACATGTGTAATTTTTCTTTAGGACTTCCTATAATGGGTAGGTTTCCTTCTTTCAATTCCTTTGGACTATTAATGCCATCTTGTGGCTTCTCACACCGCAACTCTCCATCGAGACAGTCTCTATCAAGATAATAATATGGTCCATAAGTCTCCATCATGATAACATATCAAAACTGTAAACCTCTATTGAGACAATACAATGGAGCAACCTCCATCGAGACTAACTCAATTAAATAGCCAACAAAACCTCATGAAACTTCTTCCTATATACTTCAACTTTTAAACTAACATCTTGGATACTTAATATATAATGCATGCTTGCATAATTTTCAAAATCAAATCATACTTATGTTAATTATGCTCCATAAAGTCAAAACCATACATACAAACATGTACAACATGTATGGTAATGCATGTGAAATTCTAGTTATCTTGTATTATGAAGTAATGTGAATGATTGTCAAGATTTTCCTCTTCATAGTTGCTGTCCAATCCTTCTAAAAGTAGGTGTTTATATTTCATTATAACCCATTAAACATATACTAGTTACTTAAGCGTTAAAGTGCTCATTTCAAGTTTAAAATCAACCTTAAACAAAAGATAGACTAACTCCCCACAAACATCTAATTTATAATCTTATAGTTGTAATGATATTGAATAAGAGGAAAGGTGGTGAAAAATAGAACTAAATATTCTAGTTTTGCGTCCCTTAACACTTCCATGTATTTCCTAATAAAAGTAAAGAACTTAGCTTATAAAAATATTACTAAGAATAAAAATTTTAGTAAAACTCAAAAATTCATGTAATATAGAGAATTGAACTCTTAAAGTATTAAAAAATATGAAAATTGATAACATGAATTTATGAGTTTTACTAAATTTTTATTCTTAATCATAAAAATTTTTATTCTTAAGAGTTTAATAAAATTTTTATTGACAAACTCATAAAACTCATAAAAATTTTCATATTGAACTCATAAAAACTCATAAAAAATTTCATATTGAACTCTTCACACCCAATTTCACTTTTCCCACTTCAAAAGGATGAAACCAAGGCTTATGGTCTTTATAAGCACTTAAAATAAACCCTAGAATTGTCCAAAAGAATCAAATTGTAGATTTATCTTGTTGTCTTGAAAGATTAAACTCAAAACCACAAAATGAAGCTTATCTTGACTAGTTTCTGCTTTTTTCTCTCTTGTCACCACTCAAAACTTGATCAAGGCACTTGAAGATGGGCTTATCCTCTTGAGCGCTTACTAGAAATTGAGTATTTCTCCATATAAGGTTCAAACTTAGTAGAAAGCAAGCTAATCTAATATCAACCAATTGGATAAATCTTATCTTATTTGACCAAAGGATCCTTTATAGAGCCTTAATGTTAATTCAAACAACCCAATAGAAAAGTTATCTAATTAAAATAGTCATATATAGTCCCATGCAAATAAAATATATCCAAATAATTCAAAAAGTTTATCATGAATTAATTCACAAAATTAATTCAACCAATAAACCAATCATGGATTATTAAATCCAATCATATTGAATTTTAGCCAATCTAATAATTAACATAAGTCACTAATATGTAGGAAAAATACGTCGTATCGTTACTGGAATTATTATGAACAAAGGGGACCCAATGGACATATATAAATCAAGCTCATATAATTATAAAATAACATGTTCTATAAACATATATTTTCTAATTATCAATTCTAATGCTACTGTACTAAAAGTTAAACCTGCACTCTTGAATTACAAAGCTCCAATAAGCTAATTGTCCATGACATATCATAACATGTAACTTCCCTATAGGATATTCATGATTGACTTGAGGATAGATTTTGTTTTATCTTATGTTCAATTATCTCACCATTGAGATACTTACTATTAACAAATAGTATACCATTGGTTACACCAATGTATCTAAATGGTTGAGCACTCCAGTCTTTTAATTACTAAAAAATGCCTATAAGAGAATATCAATAACTCTAAAAAGAGTTATAGATTCCATATCTATGAATAACAGGTCTACGTCAATTAAGAGTCACGTCTCGAATGTACCGGTATGAGTGCCATCATCAAATTAGGATGTCACCTTTTGGTTCATCAAAAGACGCAAGTCAAAAAACCGAACCCATTGTTCATTTCAAGATTAAGGCATAACACATATGATTGTCAAAAGTGAATTAATTTAAACACATGCAATTATTAATCAAATCAATTCAACTTTTATCCCGATTTAATATATCGGCAACTATTGACAAAATATACCAATATTTCTACTTGCGGAGTTCTACTCCAATGACCAAGACAAGTCATCTCCTAATAGAGATATAGACAACATGATAATCTTAACATGAATAAAGCATCCAACTTTATTTCCTTGACTGCGAAACTTATCATTTAGATTATCACCTCTAAGACCTATGTCTTTCGCATAATCTATTTGTCATATGTACAATTTTAAAGGTTTGCTTAGCATACATTCAACAATAATGAGCATAAAAAGGACAACATTTAGTATATGAATAATAAATTAACTCTTTATTGATTAAATGCCTCCAAAAACTTATTACATCCTTTAATCCTTATGGCACCTATCTTAACAATTGTAAGAAACATACTTTTGAAAATGATATATGCTATTAATATAATCAAACACATCTTAAATGATTATGAAACATTATATAATGCAATTAATGCCATGAAATCATGCAATGCATTGGCCAACAAGTATGTGAAAATACCAAGCATCACAACTTTTATCTTGACTTTACCATGTAATATTTAGATTACCTCTTTAAGCCTCTAGCCACAACTTAACTCTTTTCCCTTACCAAAGTAAATATGTTTTTTTTTTTTTTTTGAAAGAGGTAGATATGTTTATCTTAATTGTCCCCACTTAATATTTAAATTACTTCATTTCATTGTATATGATATGTCGTGTACAGTTAGCTAACTTTAAAGCTTTGTAATTTTATATAGTTTGAGAGTGCAGCTCTAAGTTTTTAGTGGAGTAACATTAGAGTTGGCAATTTTAAAATATGTATCTAGGATATTGTATTTTATGATTATAGGTGCTTAAACTATATATGTCCATCAGGTCCTCTTTGCTAGCTCATAATAAATCTTATAACGATATAGTATGCTTTTCATACATATTGGTGACTTATGTTAATTATTAGATTGACTGAAATTTGATAAGATCAAATTTATTAGTTTAGATTAGTTTATCGGTTGAATTAATTTTGTAAATTGATTCAAGTTAAAGATGTTGAATTATTTGGATAATATTTTATTTTCTATGAGATCATCTAGATATTACTGTTTTGATAAGATAAATTTTCTATTGGGTTATTTGAATTAAAATTGAAGCTCTATCTAGGAATCTCAAGCAAAAAATAAGTAAGATATTCTTATGGATCAAATTATCATAAGTTTGGCAAGCCACTTTGTTAGTTCAACTTCCAATAGAGTAAGTACGACAGGCTGATCTCTCAATTCAGCTTGCCAATCGTGCGATAACCTATATACACGTTTTTCATCAAAAGTTGATCTAGATTCAAATTTTGAGGCCTTGTCTAATAGAGATTAACCTCAAATTTGACCACTATAAATATGGGTGAGTTTTCTCAATTATTAGATTAGTTGAGAAGCATAGAGTGACTATTCTAGTTTGAGAAACTCTGAAACTTCCCAAGAACTATTATTCAACATTAAGAGCCTTAGCTCTAGGTCTTCTCAAGTGGCTAGACATGTGACCACCTACATTCTAATCATGGATAAAGAATAGCAAAAAAGACCAGTTAGTTGAGGTTCTTCTAGAACGTTTGTCTCTACATGGATTCTAGCCTACTTCAGTATACAAAAGGTTAGTAAGATCTATCATTAATTTATGTATATAGCTTGTCCAACTTGTGTTTTGAAAAATAACCTGATTTAAAAAATTTTTAAAATTCCAAAGCATACTCATTTTTTGACAAGAGTAGGTAGCTCCATAGTAGAGGCTGAGTCCTCTAGTCTAGAGTCCTACCACGTTTTCTGCTTAAGACAACTGTTTTTGAGACATCAACCTAATGAAAGCCATTCCTTTTCGGTGTAGGGGCTAGTGTAGCATGCTTTTTAGAAGACTTCTTTGAAGATAAGAAGGGATATTTCTTTAAAAGGTGAGGAGTAGGCTTCTTCGACTTTAATGGTGGAAGTGATAGATCATGAGCCTTGCCTTACCCCTCTTCTTTGACAAGGTGGAAGGATCGAAAGTAGGAGCCTTATTTAAAGGGGCATCATGAATCAACAACCTTAAGTCTCCCATGATAAGCTAAAAGGGAGACCAAGATCTCTTCAATGTTGTTAGGATGGTAGAGGCATTAAGAGATTTTATCCTTTTGTTTGCCAAGTTCATCGTAAGAGGAAGGAACGGTTGAGCACCTGAACCAACCATCTTATGGATGGAGACAAGCACTTGATGCCAGTACTTGGAAATTTCTTGAGTACCGCCAGCAAGATCGCATGTGCCAAGAATGGGCAAAGTATCAGCTTCTGAAGCAAGGAACTCATTGCTCACCTGAAAAGATGAGTTTCTCGCTGAAGCTTGTTCCTCCTAAAGTGACAAGAATGCTAGAATAGGCTGGTCAAGGCCAAATTAACAAAGGACCTTACACGGCTGATAAAATATTGACAAGAGCTCACCCTTAGGAGTAGGCATCTAAACCAACATGGCCTTATAGCAAGAGCGAAGTCAAGGAGGGAGAGTTCAATGTTTTGCTGTTCATGATACTTGAGGATTGGATTGTTTAGGCTATCATTGTTTGGAACTCGAAAAGGTAGAAGAGGGACAAAGTCATCAGTGTCGGAATTGGGGATAAAGTCATAGGTGTTTGGTTTTATTAAGAAAGTCTAGTATGAAGTGGCTGGCGATTAGCTTTCAAGTTAACCAATGGTAGAACAAAGGGATAGGCACATTGGTAAGATCATAATCTGTAAGGCTTTTATTCACAATTGTCATAGAGAAGGGCTGAGGTGCATACTCTGGGAAGTAGTCCCACAAGAACACTTGAAGAAAGTTGATGGAAAGATAAGTCTCAATGTAATAATGGTTGGAACCAAAAAGATCATCCTCCACAAATGCTTTTAAGCTGATCATAGAACTGCCTGAGGACAAGCCCTACCAATAAGGAGCCTTTTCCCTTTGGCAATGGCAATGGCCATAGTGAAGCGCTGCTTCCAGATCTTGTCACCTAGGAGACCTGGAACAAATATCTACTCAAAAGACGAGCAATCATGGCCTCAACCTGATAGCCACTATCGGCACCTGAGCTATACTGAAACTCATTATCTTCATAATAGCCATAAAAGTACATGACCTAATAGGTGGGGCTAGGGCAGGAGTTGTCAAACGCTTTCCTAGACGTGGGAAGAACTTCTATCATGATATTCATCTTTAAAACTTCCTCAGGATGCTCCACTGTCCAAGAAGGAATTTTAGAGTTTGCATGAACTAGAAATTAGAATATTTTCACCATGTCTGCCAAGGTTGGAACAAGCTCTCGAGGGGTTACAATGAGGGTATGGCTATCACAACTTAATCTCTTGACAACTGGTTTCAGGCTTGGGACGTCTCTAAGTACGCTGAACCATGAACGTGCGATAAGAAAGTCCATATGGGTCCTTACAGTTTCATCCTTCAACACACCTATCACCCAATTGGCCCAAACCATGGCGGTGTTGGACGGGCACAAGAAGGCAATGGGGGCAAGCTTGAGTTCACCATATTCGAGGTGAAAATAAAGATCTGAGGTTGGAGACACCACGGGAGCAATAGAAAACAAATATAGGCTTAGTTGGGTCCTTGGAGGGAGCCATGATCTAAAGGTCTAAACCTTGGGCCACTATGAAGAAATGTTCATTGAGGGTGAAGGTGGCATCCTTAGCCATCGAAACTAGGGCTTGTTCAAACATGGTAAAGTGCACCTACGACAAGAAACACAAGTTAGCTATATAACCAAGAGGAAGAAAAAGAAAAGAAAGAAAAGCAAGTCATGGTGTCAAAGACTGAAATAATATTTATAAAAAAGCTCCACGACAACAACAATTTCTCAAAAAATCTAGGCTAAGCATCCAAGGGCATGATGGAAAGAAACAAGCACAAGGGAGTCAGATGGAAGTTAAAATTAGAGGTACATGAATAACACAAAGTTAATAGTGGAATTCCCAACCACGTAACCAGGCTCTCGTGGCAATGAGCATGCCATAGAGGGCTTGCCGCAAGGGCATGGCGTCAGATAAAGTTGATGAGAGAAAAAATATCTACAGCCATAGTCACAAACAACTATCACCACCAACATTGCTTGGTTGGAAAGGGAAGGCAACCACAACAAGTAATAGAAAGAAATTGCATATCACAACAACTTGCCATCATCATCAAGAATTCAAGAATACAAAAAAAAAAAAGAAAGGAAAAGCAAAACATCAACAACAACCCCATGGATTCATCACTAACATCACATATCCAAACATATCTGAAACCAAAAAAGGGGTACAAAGGAAATGCATGCACACAACAATGGCAGGTCATCATCAACAACACTCGAAAGCAAAATTCAAAGGGAAAAAAAAAGAAAAAAAACTACTCAAGGGCCATAAGAAAGATTGCAAGATCAAATAAAGATCATCTTCAAACTCATAGTTTCAAGAAGTGTATTCAAAAAAAAAAGGAAAGAAGAAAAAACAAGAAGATATATGAAAAAATGGAAAAGCCCATGAGTAAGAGGCCTACAAGGGGTCATTGATGGTGAAGGTGGGCCTTCCTCGTGATGGCGGTTTGACCTAGAAAGTGACATTAAGCGACAGCTTGCTCCCAAATGACAACGATGGTCGGTGACTCTCACTACAGGGCTTTGGCAAGGAAAGAAGGCATAGGAGAGAAGGGAGAATGACAGGATGACGGCTTTTTCTTTCGCATTGGTCAACGTCAATGGAGGTTCAAGGTTTCTCTCTTACTTTCTCTCTCTTGGTGTTGTTTGGGTTTCTTTCAAACTTGCTCAAGTGAGTGGCCTTCGAGTAGTTACTTTATTTAAAATAAGATAAGAAAGAAAATAGATAGAGAAATAGAGGCAAGTGGGTAGTTATTACTAGTGGGGAAAAGAGTGTTGTTCGGCACCTAAAGGGGGAGCGATGTGTCTCTTAGGAAAATCAAAGGTCTGATGACAAGACAGGCCTGACATGAAGGGAGGCCTGATGCGTGGGTAAATAGATTCTAACACGGGTCAAATCCAATGGGATTGCTCTTTACACAACTTCAAACCTTAATGAAGACCATTCCTAATAGGGTCGCCTCTCGACGAAGCTCTCTCCAGGCAAAAGAGATTTGATCTTGATGAAGACCACCCTGCTAAGGACTGCTTCTAAGGAAACATGGCACTCCCAACATGAAACTTTGCTTGATAGAAAGCCTCGCTTGAAGGAGTTATCAACCATTATGATCAACGCCTTCTAAGGAAATTGGTTTATGGGTAGGAGGTATTTCACTAACATTTGTGTTTTGCATATGCAATTTCATGGCAATGTCAACTGAGACTATTCTAGGAGGCCAGGAGTTGATTATCTAGACTATCTCACTACACTACATAGCCTGCATAATCAATGGGCCTAATGTTAATTCCTGCTCTCTCTCAAGGTGCAACCCTTTCCCATATCTCATGATATGGCTCAAGGTAAGGTACATGGACCCAAGCCACCTCTTGGGGTCCTCCAAGTGGGCCATAGTTTGGTAGGTTAGGGAACATGAATAGGCCTGTTTTATTCGGCCTAATTACGCTTTTAACTCACTTAGGGAGTTTTAAGCCTAATTTGAAATAGAGTTAAATAGGTATGGAGAAAATTAGAGCAAAATAGAGCCAAAAAGACCTAGGATACGAAGCCCAGCACTACGAAAGACCCATTTTTAGCCCATCTGACGTGTCAGCCCACTTGTCACACTAGCTCACCCACCATGCTAGCCTTAGCAGGTCACCTGAGGAAGTCTTGCCATAGAGACATGTGACTTCTGCCATAGGAGACAAACTTCCCTTCAATCAGGGTGAGTCAAAAAAAGAACCAAACTTCAAGGCCTAACATTTGCATGAAATGGCAAGGCAAAGCTTCCTTCTTTAGATACCCCTGTAGCAGGCCAACTAGAATAGCACTAGCTAGTAATGCTCCTAACATGCTTAGTCCCATGCTAAAAGACCACATTTGAATCTAGAAGAGAAATCTCCTATGGCAGGAAGTTGCCATATATGGCCACTTCTGTAGAACCAGACTTGGAGCTACCCCCAACCAAATACCCAATGTAGAAAGATCCCAACCAAACTAGAACTCCATCTTCCTCTATAAATACCCACCTTCACTACCCTTAGTGGAGACTAATGCAATTGAGGCAACCCATACATCCCAAAGCAAATGAAGCCCTTTCTACTTAAACCACTTAGAGCAAACCTCGATAGCGACTACAACCACCATCTTCTCCACCATTTTCCACCTCAAAACTCCATAGACACCATCTCTTCAAAGTTCAAACCACCATGATTCACCACTAAACTAAATCAAAATACCCACAAACCTCATCCCTGACTCAACATCATCTATGAAGAACTTTACCACGTCCCAAGTGCACCATCTCAACTTGCTTGAAAGCTTCAAACTCCATTTTTTCCAACAAACTTCAGGAACATTCAGGACATGCACTCAACTTCAGTTGAACTCGAAAGGACCTCTAAATCATCCCAAAATAAAGCCTTTTCATGTCCTAATTTACCTCCATGAACAAAGAGAAACAAAACCACCATTGATGAGTTGCCACCTTTTCTCTTTCTAAAACCTCTCTCTAAGCCTTAAACTACCCCACCCATTGGAGTCACTCTTTTGTAGGACTGCTTCACCCATCAAGAACCTTGCTCAAGCAATTGTTCCACGTGTTAGGAGCCTTTTCTTAGTAAGTTGATGCACCTGTAGGACCACTAAATCCCATTATTGCACCAAAATAACATATCTAAATAGACATATTACCACCACCAAGGGCGTAGGAAATTCCTCCATAACTATTCACTTTCTTTTTCCACACCACGTGTGAGCTCGAAGGTCTTCTTTTGGCGAAGCTCTCATCTCCAACGGATCCAACATCACAATGGGTCTCACCTTGAGACATGATCATCCTTGGGGCTACCCAAGTTTAGCTATAACCCAGCCAAGGCCACCACAAGGCAAGCCTAAATAGCCTATTTTGGCCACTTATAATGTCGAAACAGCCTCTATAGACTTAACCAACTCTTCACCCATCATGTTGCCACTTCAACTCCTATCAAACGACACCAGAGCTAATATGAAGGCTCTACAAATTCTGCACCCTCCACATGTGAAGGCCCGGAAGGAAAGTACCACAACAAACTACAATCTGAATTGGCATTTGGAGGCATATAAAATCTAAACATAAATAAACATGAGAGAATAGCTAATGTATAAAGAGGATAGGGTTGATCGAAGTTAAAAGTGAATCCTCTAGTTAAAGGTTTTAAAATGTTCAAAATTAGATACACTAATCAAACTAGAGATTTAATTTAAGTAACCAAACATAAGAGAATTTTTTATGAACTTTAAATCAAATTCTAGCCCCAATATGTTTTCAAATAAACAACATATTTTCAATTATTAGTAAATAATAGGCCAATTTCAATTTTAAAAGTATTAATTTTACTTTTGTTATGCTCTGCCTCTCTCCCTTTCTCTCTCCCTCTTACTTTCTTCTTTGCACCATATATATATATATATATACACACACACATGAACATGGATGCAGGGAGTATAAAAGTATCAACTTTGGTTTTTTTCCTTTTTAATCTCTACATTATATGAGTATATATACAATAAATTACACAAAGCCTCCTAAACAAATTTAAAATCTAATCTTATGCCCTTGAATTTTTTAAACTATCACTTTTTCAAAAGACTAATAAACAAAACCAAATGCATATAGTGGCCCAAACACATTAGAATTTACTCAATAAGAAAAGGAAAAGAAAAATAAAGCTTAAAATATGGCTTTGTGTAATTTTTAAACTATCACTTTTAAAAAAGCCTAATAGACAAGGCCAAATATATTTATATTAGCCCAAGAATAGCTACCCAAGTGGGGGTGAATTGGATTTTAAAAAATTTTTACAATTATTAGAAATTTCTAAATTAATCACACAAGCAAATAAGCAATGTAAATGAATCAAGCAATTATAAATGTGTAAAAGTAAATAGATATGGAAAGAGAAGTATAAATGCTATTTATAGTGGTTCATAAGCCTACATCTATTATTATCGTGCAAGACCTTGACTTGACCTCTTCTACTATCTTGACTGTCTTTTTGGTACAATCACTCTAAGTACAATCTGATAAATTTATGTACTCGAGGTGATATGGACCCACCTAACTCCACCCCAAAAGCTACCTCGTGAGGGGAGGATTGTGAACCCATATATATAACACCTAAGACATCTCTTCCTAACCGATGTGGGACACATCATTCCCGACCCCTTTAGACTGCACGTCCTCATGCAGAGAACCTTTGTACATTCGCCCACCGACCAGTCAAGAGTAGGCTTCGATACCATATGATATGGACCCACCTAACTCCACTCCAAAAGCTAGCTTGGCAATCTACACACATTCTCCATGTGCCATCCTTCTTAGGCACTAGTAACACTGGAACTGCACAAGGACTCATGCTTTCATGCACATGTCCCTTCTCCAATAACTCACCTACTTGCCTTTGAAGTTCCCTTGTCTCCTCAGAATTACTCCTATAGGCAGGCCGATTTGGAATTGAAACACCAGGTATGAAGTCAATTTGATGCACAATTCCCTGAATTGGAGGTAAGCTAGGAGGCAACTCTTCAGGAAGTACATCCACGAACTCCTGCAAAAGGGAAACAACACTGCTCAGCAAAGACCCGGCAAGATCATTAGTGTTTAAAAAGGCCTCCTTGTACATTAGTACTATAAGGGGCTGATGAGAAATTAAAGCTCTCTTGATCTCACTTTTCTTTGCAATAAAATTGTATTTTTCTTCTCTCGCACACATTAAGTTCGAACTCTCTCCTTTCTCTTTTTCTCTCTTATTTTTCACACTCTCTTTTTGTCTCCTCTCTTTTTCTTTTCTCTTATGTTCAGCCTCCATCTCTTTCTCTTTTCTTTTTTCACTCGCTCTTTGTATTTTTAATTGATCTTCAAGAACTTGTTTTGGAGTCAGTGGTACAAGTGACATTGGCTGTTTATTCATGGTAAAAGAGTACCTATTGGTGAAACCA
>CAMOHE010042247.1:0-60165 GCA_946598075.1 Artocarpus hirsutus
TCAAGGATTTTGGTCTTGTTTCTGTTCCTCATATCACTCAAAGAAACATTACAAGCAGGGACCATTTTGTCATTTTAGCAACCGATGGGGTATGTTTGCTATTAAATCCCTCTTTTCAAATATCATTTTTCCATAACAAGTATAGGGTTTAGCTTTCGATTACTTTTGGAATCCTTGAGGTATACACTAAAAAATGATGCAACCAGAATGTTCGGCATATTGAATTTTTTTTTCCAAAATGAAAAAACAAATTAACTACCGGTAAGAATTCCTTTATAATAAAGGAACTTGTATGGTAAAAACTGCCTTGTTGTTTCAGTTATTGAATTAATTTTTATAACTGAGAGCAGTTAAGTATAGTTTGCTGTAAGTTTAAGGTGAACATTCATAGATCATAAGTTAAAAATAAATCTAACGATTAAGACAATAAATCTAAGGACTAAGACAGCAATTCTCATGAAAAAGAATAATTCATACAACACAAGTATCCCGTTATAATAAAAGCAACTTCTGCTTTGCTCTTTCAAAATCACAATTCCAAAGCAGATGTTATTTTAATTCTTTTTTCTTTTTTAATGGATGTTAGTTTAATTATTGTTCCTTATCAAAGACAAAAAAATCGAGTTTTATCTTAGCTTTTTGACAATGCATTTTTTCTGGTTTCACTCAGTTATGGGATGTTATATCCAACCAAGAAGCAGTGGAGATAGTCTTGTCTACCCCGGATAAGGAAAAATCGGCTAGAAGGCTCGTGCAATGTGCTGCTCTTGCTTGGAAAGCTAAGAAACGAGGCATTGCCATGGATGACATTTCTGTTATTTGCCTCTTCTTCCACACTTCACTCTCTTCACAGGCGAATCCTTTTGTCTCAAATTTCTCTAGCGTTGCAACAAAACCCATCTAATTTTTGTAGGTTTTTATGCCTCATAACGTGGTGGTTGTTGTTGTTGTTGTTGTTGTGTTCTCTCTCTCTCTCTCTCTCTCTCTCTCTCTTAAAGATGTATAGGAAAGTAAATGATCATGGCACGTGCTCCTGTGTACTAGACTCTAAAGTAAATATATATATATATATATATATATATATATATATATATATATGATGTCTTGAGTGTTCTAATCTTAAAGGTAAATAATCATACATCACAATATATAGTGAATAATAAACCTAGGCTTGAGTAAGTTAGTGATATTAATCAACTACCATATTACTTTTAACCAATCAAAGGTGTAATATGTTGATATTGCATTTTATTTTGTAGGCAAAACAACATGAATTGACTTCTAATATGTTTATAAGACAAGTTGTTACATGTTTATGAATTCATTTTATGCTTTGGACAGACAAGAGTGTGGTGCGAGAAAACAACTACGAACCGGTCACAATGTACTGCAAAAAGCGAGGGAAAAAAAATCGTAAATTAAAAAAAAAAAAAACTGAAAGTCGTTATTCAAAGGTCTTAAAATTAAGTAGGGGAACTGGAAAATATTTTGAAAATTTTCAGATGACATAATATTTAGCACAAAACAAGCAAACAATCAAATACATACTACATACATATATAAATAAATAAGTGGGATATAGTTAGAATTATCTACAATGAGGTATAGGTGGAATTATCTAGTATCTATTATTAAATGGAGACACACAGGTAATATTTTTTTTAAGAGTGGAGGCACAATTGTAAAGAGCATAATAAGAATTTTCCAATAATTTTCCTTCAAACAAGGAAATTTTTTTTTTCAACCAGAGAGAATTTTTTTCCTACAAGCTGTATGTTATTATATATTTTTGAACATTATATTATTATCAAAATCATCAAATTTTATCTACAAGCTCATCGTCAAATACTTAGTTCAAAGTAAGGTTTGTGCCACGTACAAAGAAGGATCTTAGCAGTGGCAAAGCTAGAAGTTTTTATTAGTAGAAGCATTACATAAAATATTACTGATAGTTTTTATTGTATACAAATATAGTTATATATTTTTATTATTAAATGGGAGCACAAATCATAAATTTTCTAAGAAAATAGGGTCATAATGATATATTTCAGTTTTTTAGTGGGTGTACAACTATAACTTCTTATATAAAACAAGGATACAGCTAAAATTTTTATAAGATTTGTAGGCAAAAAAACCAATATTTTAAAAGTTGAGTGGAGACACGTTCTCTTACTCAATTTTAAGTGCCTTTGCCAGTCGGTCTTAAATTTGATGTAGGGAAGGCCATTGTTGGTCATGAGACTTCGTTTCGACCTACTCTTTGGAGGTTTTGGTCTGCCGAAGGAGGAGTATCATCCTCGCCTTAAGTTTGCTAGCCACCTACTTTTTTGTTGTTTTCTTTCAATGTCGAGGTCTTTTGATGTTCTGGTTTTGTATTTTTTTTTTTTTTGAAGAAGAAAAATGTTAGATTTTTGAAACTTTTTGAAGTAAATGTCAAGTTTTAAAAATATTCGTAATAAATGTCAGTAAAAAGAAATTTTACATGTAAAAAAAATTTTTTTGCTCATGGTAAATAGATAAGTAAAAAAAAATTTTTACTGAAAAAATTTTCTTTTTTACTGACATTTACTACAAATATTTTTAAAACCTGATATTTATTTCAATTAGACATTTACTATAATTTCTGTTTTTTTAATAGCATGATTGTTAGCTCAATTAATTTCTGTCATATAAGGACTTTCACATGCAATTTTGTTTATCCCAATTTTTTTCTTAACATTTCTTAAATCACATATGATGCCATACTTTTGAGAATTGTATTTATTTATATCATATTTAAAAAAATTTATATTACACTAATATTCATATGATATATTAAGTTATATCATAAACAAATATATATGATATTTATAAAAAATAAGATTTTAAAGATGACATTTTTAGAAATTTTCCTTTTTTAAACTCCAATTATCTCCGCTCTGCATTTTTTCGTCGCAACAAATAAACAATTCTCCTTGCTGTTTTTGCAAATTGTTTATGCAACTGAAAAAAGAAATATTTTTATATATTGGCGCCCTTCCCGTTAGTTAGAAAAGAAATATTTTTATATATTGGCGCCGTTCCCTTTAGTTATATAAAGCATTTCTCAGTGTCATTTCCGGATTTTCCTCCTTTAAATCTCTCTCTCTTACTCATGAGCTTCACTTTCCCTCTCTCAATCCCTCTCGCTCCTCTCCCAAATCCAATCGCTCCAATCCCTCTCCTCTCTTCCCCTCTTCTCAGAACCTTCCAGAACTCTCCCGATCCATCGCCCATTCCACTCATCCACTCGCTTAGCTCACTCGGTGGCCGACGATCTCCGATCGCCATGTCCTCCACCGATGCCCGATCTTCATCGGCCTATCAGATTACGGAACTCATCACGGAGGCCGATTTCGAGAACTTCTCTCTCCCGACGGTCGTATTTCCATCGGTGGCTTCGGTTCCCTCCTCTCCAGTACTTACAGTTGATTTATCGTCGTCTTCGTCTGTTCTCTGTTCGGTTTTTTGCTTTTCTGAGAAAATTGAGCGGTGAACCAGAGAGAAGTGCGAGAAGTACGTTGCCGGAGCTCATTAACTTCAGAGTCGCGAGGTTGAACGGATTTCAGCGAGTCTTCGTTCATGTCGCTCCGATTTTCTTCGAGCGCTGGATTGCGAAGCCGGAGACGAAGGTGTTTTCTCCTTTCTCTTCTTTGAAATTTGGATCTGTAAATCTGTTTGTAGTTAAATTTGTTTAGTAGAGCGTTTTCTCAAACCTTACGTCTCTGTGATGAATTGTCAAATAACATGTATATCAGTTTTGAAGTTTAATGTGCGATAAGATTCCTTCAATTTCGTGAGTTTTTTCTTGTACTTTTTTAAATTACAGGAAATCTCGAGCTTGAGCGTCGAGCCTTGTGAAGGAGAAAGTCTGATTGTTAGTCTTCGAAATTCAAAAATCTGAGGTACAGTAGTAGAGGATATGATCATATGAATGATATGTATCGTTTTCTTTGCACATTTCACATAAATATTAATGCTGTAGATTGAATTTTACTCGAATAACTTAATTTTATTGCTCCAGATTCCAGCATACCTTGAGAGAGAGCTTGAATTTCGGTTTCTCGTGGTAAGTAACTTGATAGTAGTGTTTTCAAATTTCTTAACAAAAGCAGCTTTGATTTTGATTTTGATTTTGGAATTAATTTCCTCTTTGGCAGGTTCAGCCTGAAACACTGGATGGGAAGCCATTTGACAATCCGGCACTATGCTGATTAGTGAGGGTTTAATACAGTAATAAGATCATTTTCTTCAAGTCCTCGTCGATTTTTGCAAGTGTTGTAGATAGCAGATTACTAGTTTGTGGTTACTGATGCAGGTTCTTTGTGCTCGTTATGGTGATGAAGAATTCTTTCAGATTCGATGTACAGGTATCTTGTTGTCATTCTGCCGGAACAGACTTGTGAATCATCCATGTTAATCTATTAACTTGCCATTCTGATGTTGGTTTACAGGAAACAAAGAGGTCCATTTTCAGCTATATGGACGATATAACATTGATAAGATTTGGCGTGATGATGTCTTACCATGCCGTGCTTATCTTCGGCATTGGTAAGCTGTGCTATTTTTAGTGCTGTCATAGGTATTTTTGAGTTGCTAGGACAATCATTGAATTTAAGACAAACAAATGAACTCTTGCACTCTATCAACAGGTTCAGAGTAACAATTTTTGTGGTCTGAAACCAGAAATCAGTTTTATTTGCACACGTCATTTACATGTGAATTGACATGGGAATGCTTATCAGTAGTCTAATTTTGTATCATTGTGCTGCTTAGCTGTTCTTTACTAAATCATTCATAGCTTATGCATGGATTAATGAGAAACCAAAACTTTAGAGGTGATATCATGTTGCTCCACTTCTAATTGTTTTGTAGACAAGTTTATTTGCAATATCCTACTATACTTTTCTAATGTTTTGTTTTTGGCCACTTGGCTAAACAAGATGAACCAATTTGATATGTGAGCGGTTGAATCTCTGCTTTCATAACCTGTTTTCCATGCCTGTGGCCTATGCCAATTAGCTAAACAAGGGAGTCATTTTGATGTTTTGAGTTGTTGTATCTGTGTCTTTGCGCCCTGTTTAGCATGCCCAAATAGTGCTTATTAGATCAGTGAGCTGAGTCGTTCTGATAATTGAGTGGTTGAATCTCTGTCTCTCTATCCTGTTTGCCTTTCTGAAACCTCGCCATAGACCACCTTCTTTTTTTTCCTTTATCTTTTTAAATGTCTATTAGTGTTTAGGTTTTTAAATGAACATGTTGAGCCATTTTGATGTTGGATTTGTTGAATTTGTCTGACTGTCTCTGTACCTTGTTTGCCATGCCAAACCTCTCTCCATAAACCGAAAGTTGTGAAATGTTTCTTCAGTGTCTTAGCGGCAAAAAATCTCAGCGATGCAGCCTGTAACAACTTTTTAGATCACACTTTCCTTGGAGACCGTTCAACAACAATCCGTCAGTATTTAGCAACAACAGGTGCGGGCATCATGGAAGAGGAGCCCCCGGAATCTTTTAAGAGCAGGTATGGTGGTTGATACTTGCAAATTTGATGACCTACTTATTTGCAAAGGCTTAGCTTCTTTGGACAGGAAATTCTAGGCATTAATTCTTGCATTGATATTAAGTCATTCATTATGCTTCAAGACACACACACACACACACACACAAACAAAAAAAAACTTCATCTGTTTTTCAGTAGCTGTATTCTATCATTTTATTATCTCATATTCCTCTTAAATTGAAAGTGTTACTGTCTGATCTCTTTCGTCATACGACGACACATGGGCTGCTTTGATGTAAAATTCGGGGGCAGTTCCCTACCGCTCCAGCCTAAACGAACTAGTATGTGTATTATTGTTATCATTATTATTTTTTTTTAGATTTAGTCTTTTCTCTATGAACCTGCAAGTTTTCACATGATTGATATGGCAGATGACGAGGCTCCTTCTTGAATTAGGATTATTTTTCATATGACGTTGATGGAAGAATAGTTGATAAATGATAACATTTGTAGGATTAGATTAAAGACTGATTTAAATGCTTAATATTAAAATGGAACTGGCTGGTTATAGTCTTATATACTCAAATGAGTATTAGAAGAAATTAAATTTGTAAATCATAATGAATTAGGAAATTAATGGTTAATATTTGAAGCTTTTTTTTTTTTTTCGTCTATTCCATCGAGGAAGTTGGCAATTAAAAGTGCAAAAGATGATTTTGGTTGAAGAAAGACGAATCTATGTTGACAAAACTTAAAAAGAAGTTTCAAGTATAATTTCCTCTTGTTCGCTTTTTTGACATTTGTGGTAAAATTTCCTCACCTTCTGTGTAACAAAGGATTTATACTTAAAAACAATTAGGTTTCACATGTGCAACTATGAAAATATCCAAGAGTGTTATATATGAGTTCGTTATAATACGACATGTCGTACTGAACCTTAATTGATTTTTCCTGCACACTGTAACAAGTTTTGGGAAAAGAACAACAATTAAGAAACTACATGTCGTTACAACAAATTCAAACGGCATGTACTTGCAAGATATTTAAGAAACAAACATGTCGGTGTTTCGAGTAATGGTGAAACCACACGTCGTTTGTTGGAGGTAGGGTACAAAGAACTCGTTAAATACTTGGTGACATGTCATTATTGTACATAAATTGGTTCTAGCAGTGTACGGTATACTATAATAAACGACATATAGTTTCTTCTCATTGTCGTCGTCAAACAAAGAACGATACAATGATACAATGAACTGAATATTGAGAACATCGTGTCGTTTTGAGACAGGTGAAACATGTCCTCTGCCTTAACTGTTCGCAATTCCTAACTCTTTCGATCAGTTCTATAACTTTCGGGTTTTAACTTTTTTAAAATAACAACTACACAATGGAGTGGAGTTTTCTGTCATTTTTTAATTTTATCGAACTTTTATAAATTCTTGTAATTTAATCCTTTTAACATTTCACAAAACTTTGTTTATAAAACTTGTTACATTTTTTGTTTTGGTAGATCCTGCGCTTTTTTGAAACATAAATTGGCCTCTAAGGCCCTCAAAATTTCATTCCTTTGAAAACTAGTAAAATTTTGTATTTTAACAAAAAATTAACAATCTTTTCATTTTTAACACAAAACCTTAGTTTCTTAACTTTTCATCACCATCCTCATCATGATAAAACATAACCAATCATGCCATAGAGTCTATTCAACATATCAAAGTCTTTAAACATTACAACAAATACTTGTACGAAAATAAAATCAAAACTAGAATTGACATTATTCATGATAAAATTCCATAAAAAACTCCTTCAAAACTCAAACAAAAACACTAATACATAAGGTAAAACTTGGGTTTTTATCTCCAAAGTAGCTTGAACTTGTTCTAGACTTGATCACCAATGATTAAACCTTGTTCTTAAGCTTGATTAGGAGTTAGGGTTTGAAAAATATTTAAGAGAATCCAATGGAGAGGAATCTGTTTTTGTGAAGAAAAAATGGACCTTTTTTTATTTTTCTTTTATTTTTTTATGTTTTTATGCATGGAAAGAAATGATGGAGACCAATTTGGCTCCTTTTGTGAGGCCAAATCTGATGCAAATTAGAGGGTGAGGTGGCCTTTTGTCCACCTTAAAGGTGGCACCAAAGTGGATCTTATATAAGCTTTTTAATAGTCTAAATTTATACTTAAAGTATTTTTACTATACTACCAGTATATGACTCACGCTGCTAACATTCATTCCTATATTATGTTTCATGGTCCACAAGCTTTTACATCATCCATATAGCATAATTGCTATATTGCTTAGCTTTATACAGTCTAATTTTTATACTGCTATTACTTTATGTAGTATAATTTTTATACTGTTTAAATTTATATTGTATAATTTTTATACTGCTTAAATTTATCAGATAATTATTATATATTGCATAACTTTACTAATGTAATCTTTACACTATATTATTCTCATACGGTACGATTTTCATATTGTATTTCTTATGTTGTATTTGTCTTAAAATTTGTTTCAAGACATTTTGCAACAATTAGACTTTCTTAGTTTATTTTCATTTCATTCATTTTTTGTTTAAGACTATGACATAATTTTTAATTTTAAAAATCTCATTTTCGTTTTTATAGAATTTTTCATAAAAGTTGAATTTAAACAATAATTCTTATGACACCAAAATTACCCTTTAAATTCTTAACAAATTCGTAAGTATAAAATTTGTATATAATTTACTTTATATAGTCTTTAATTATTACGTACTTAATGCCTAGAAATTCTCGATGTCATGGTTATATTGCCCTCCTCAATACATGTTTGTAAAAGGGGCTTAGCTATAAAACTAATGAGTAGCATGATCACCGTGTTTACTAGAAACTCTTCTCACTTTCAAACTTCTATTAAAAAAAAAAAAGCGGTAAAATAGACATTGCAAAACGCCTAACTTGTTGAGACCTTTATCGTGACACCATACCTGAAAGAATACAATCATACTGCTTTTTCTCCCAAAAAAAGATAAAAAATAATACGACTTTCTTTTTATAAATAATTTTTTCTATAAATACCCAGAGGTGTAGTGTAGAGTACAACTGAGGGAAACAACAGAAAATGCCAGTTTGTCTGCCTTATGTCATGTTTACAAAGATTACTGTTCTCCAAACATTTCTCTCTGTAATTTTAATTTTATTTATTTCAAGTAATAAAAAATAAAAATAAATGAAAGAAATAAAATGCAACAAAAATACAAGATTGAGGCCATCCCAAAACAATAAAACATGACCTCAGATTTACTACTTCACATGATAAATTAATATACGCATAAAAGCTCAATGAAAAACGTGCGCAGAAGCGTAATACTCACTCTCATTGAATACAGATCTTAAATCTTCTTGGCACATGAAATGCAAAGGGAAAGAAACAAGTTGTCCCGTTATGGACTCCAACCTTTCCATGGGGTCTGTTATGGGGTCTGCTTTCTTAACGTCTCCGTTGTGATAAGAATCTAGCTTTTCCGGGGCGATTCCTAAATCGATAGTAGTGTGACTGATTCTGTCCTTCCATGAAGCCATGCTTTGTCTAAATGCAACCCTGCGTGGAACACAAAATACAATACAGACATGGATTTGATATATAGCACAAGAAGAATGACAAGAAATTATAGTAGAGCTATACTACATACCTCGAATGTATAAAATCGTTGGGTATGCAAGAAAATACGTCTTGATAGATGGCAGTGTTTGTCTGCCACAAAAACCACAAAGTTGAGTACTTAGAAAACGGTTCTAGGTCAAACATGAAATCCAAAAACCTTGAGCAAAATATGGCATTAAATACAACATCTGTTGTTCGTTGTTTTTTATTTTTTATTTTTCTTTTTTCCATGTTGAATAAAATAGATGTAAAGTCACCAATAGTACTAGAACTTAATAAGTTTTTCTCTATTAATCTATCTACTCACCTTTGCAGTTGCCATCCATATATCCTTGTAGGTTGAATCAACAACTGGGTCGATTATTTGATGAATCTTGAAAGAAAAAAAAAAAAAATCAAACAGTTCAAAAGACAGAAATCAGCTAAAGACTTGGGACCATTTTAAAAAGCAACAATATTACAAATAGCATTAGCTCCAAGGAAAGAAAAATATATTAGAATTGCTATTTTTACTAACCTCTCCTGCACGAAGCCCGAGGTGTTTGGACCACAAAGACAGATGAAGACTCAACGAAAACTTCCCAGCCTTCCATGGTTTTCCTCCCATGTATGAATTAACCATCTCTTTGTCTTCAATTAGTACGCCAATCTGAAGCACATTATTTGATATTTAAAGCAAAACTAGCGCCAAAGAGATGATAAAAAGCACATATTGAAGGTTCTACTTATCTTAGCAAAAAAAGGAAGAAAGCATGTATTGAAGGAGCATTTTAAAAAGCTATCAGCAGAAGTAACACCACAGACAGCAAGAACTGTGGCTATCTGAGAATATATTAGATTGTTATAAGAATGTTGTTTAATTTAGAAAATTAATCAATTGAATTGAAATAAGAAAAATATTTGCAGCTACATCTTCTCGCGTTAACTTTAATTACTTTGGCGGTTCTCCTATTTCCCAACGCATAAAGGGAAACCTCCAGCTCCCGAGAGATTTTCGATTATAAATTGCAAGCTCCTAAAGCTACCAGACTCATTTGATGAAGCCAAAGGCCCTAAAATTATACAGAAAACTAGAAGAGAAGACATACCTCAGAGTCCCTTGAACCAAGCAAACTCCTATCATTAATGTTAGCTGATCCAATTAAACTTGTACAATCATCAACAATCATGATTTTACTATGTACATAGACCTGTGAAAATGGAAGAAAAAAAATAATATCTGACATGACCACTGGTGCTGGGAGTTATAGTACACAATACACGAGGGCCAAGGTTCATTTACAAGAGAAATTATACCTGACTGGATGCCACTGGACCACCATCAAAAAGTTTACCATAAGCTCTTAGACCATGGAACGAAATGTAGTCATGTGTTTTAGGACCAAGAAGATCATAAAGATTATATAATATCGAATTGTTTCCTCTGCATATTGTTCAATTTTGCCAGTGCAATATTGCTCTCACAGATGCAGCACCGGCATCATCCAAATCCCCCCCTGAAACCAATCAGGATCACGGCATCAAAATACATAAATAGATGATGGATTAGCTCGTGGTTTTTTTTTCTTTTTTCTTTTTTTTTTTTGGCTGGAAGAATCATTTCAGAATTTGAAGGTAAATGATCAAGACTCTGAACCTGGAAACCGGGTAGAAGTGGTATGACAATAATAACCCTGAAACACTTCTTATCGTTGTATGCTCTCATTATACGCCGAAATAATGCTTCTAAGACACGATTCCGTATTATTTTGTCTCCAGAAAGACCTGATATGAAAAACTGATTCTGCCAGAAGTGCAAACAGATTAGAAAACAGTCAGGAAGCTAAAATATACAACAAAACTTGAGCAATTTTGTACTGAAAAAATTCATTCAAGCTAAACAATTTGTTAAGAAGAAAACAAAACAATATACCTCTATGTAGATAAAGTGCTCTGATTTCTCGATAAGAGAGCAATAAGCATTATGAATGCTCTCTTCGTTTTGACTTGTTCCAGCAGACCACTGACTGACACTTCTAATAACCTGAACAAATATGTCAACAATGAGAATAGAGGATACATTGTCTAGTACGACAATGAAAGTAAATTAGAATAAAGAATAGAATAAAAAGAAAATTAAAGCAAGTACGTATAGTCATATGTCAATCCTCTTAAAGAGTTCTGATCGTTGCTGACCTCCTAAGAGGGTTTCAACAAAATCCTAGAAATAGAGCTTACAAATGCACTACCAATATGACAGTTTCATATATAGCACACTGTCGGGGGAAAAAAAGGTCAATTGGCCTAACAACACCTTAGAGCCATAAGTAACAAACAACCTACCTGACATAGGCATGAAATACGGGCACCAACTTGGCCAGATTCATCTGTTGAACCACCCTGATTTCCTCGTTCTTGAGTTTCCCACCACTCTGGATTGGGTGATTTCATGCCAGGTTGCTTCACCCCATCTGAAGCTAATTTGCCATGATGAACCAAGTCTAAGTCATCTACGAAGTCCCTCATTGGCATCTCCGCCCCAACTGATCCAGTCCTTGACTTCCGGAATGGGAAAGGAAGACCGTTTGGAGAAAGGCTGAACCCATTTGACTTTCACTCTCCATTTGCAGCATCTAGCCCATCAGGCTCTTGAGGCAAAAGCAGGGGGATATCTTGATATTAGGACCTGGACGAGAAGGAATCCTGTCTTTTGATTCCCTTGTGATTGTTAACATTTGTATTCTCAATCTCAATCTCTTCGCTTCTTCCCATGTAATGTGGAATGACCATGTGATGCTGAGGCATGAGTAGTGGAATTGTTTGCTCATATGGAGCTTTATTTCTCTGAAAGAAAGCAAATTGTATTAAGACCATATTCCCGAACTTGTACTGTATTGAAAATTTACGAATTTCATAAAGGCTTGACATTCGCATAGTTCCAGCGCTGAACAAAGTGCCTGGCTATGTCACGGGAAGGAGGTCCCTCCAAGGTACAATGAACATCATGCCAAGGCATACGAGGATATTTTCTACGATTCAACTCACCCTTCATTGTGTCTTCCCAAGATTTTGGTTCAGATTCCCTAGCATTGTCATATAACACCATTGCAAAGATCGATAATAGCAAAATTTACCTTCAATGGCAGTTACTTGAAAAGCCAAAATAAATGTCGATCAAAGGCACATACACTGCATGCTTCGTAATGGTTGGTTTTAAAATAAAGATATAATATAGAGGGAAAGAAGCTGACTAGGAGAAACTCATTTCTTTAAGTGAAGAAATATGAGTCTCATCCAAGATTTTCATCTAAACATCCTGTTATTTTGGCAGCAAGTTTTTATCAATAAAAGATTGATATAATAGTGGACAATTTATCCAGCAAAGACAGGAGAGTAAACAAATATGTGACTAGCCACCAAAGCCTGTTAAAGAGGTTTGGAGTGGTATGCATTTATGTTAGTCTTTTTTTTTTTTTATTTCCCAAAAAAATTGTCCATTGAATTCCCAAAATAACAATCCATGTTCCCATCTCAGAGAAAAGAAGCTTACCTCGGGTTATAATAGTCCTTTCCTGGCCACATAAAAGGAGGACAATCACCCACTTTGTGCTCAGCTGTATCATAACGGCCAAAGCATAAATCCAATCCTCCAATAAAGCAAATCTGGTAATCAACAATGACAAGTTTTTCATGGTGGGACCTATATTTAACCCATTTTTAATATCAGAAACTGCGCAGGTACAAGAAACACACGCTAAAATGTCAACTTCTTGGAAAACTCCAAAAGTAATTTGGAAATAGATTACATACCACAAGTCAACACCACTAGAAAAGTGGTCAGGGTAACGCAGTACCCTTACATTTTCATGAATGCTAATTAGCCTTTTCTTGCTATAAACGCTGTTTATTTTCAAAGCAAGAGCCACTTCTTTGTAAAGAAGAATATAAATCTGCAATCAAGTAGTACTTAGTCAGCAATCAAAATCCAGCATTTTTCTTTTCTGAGAGGGAATAAGAGGTGAACATTAGTAAAGCTGCACGAGCACCAAATATTCAAAATAAAATAACAATTTCAAAATGTAACTTGACCATATCAATCAGTATAGCACCGTACCAAAACTAATTCATTCTTAACACAGTACCTGAACTCATTGCTTGGCCTTTGCTTCCAATAAAGCATCCAGCCTCGAGGAAGCATGATCACTGAAAGGACGTCGTAAATACAATTCTGGGCAGAGCCACCACCCACAAATAAATATCTGCATAAGATTTTTAGTCATCAGAGAAGCTCGAGGAGTGTGTTTAAATACTCCATGTGAATCATTCTAATGTCGGAAGGGAGAACAGACCTCTCATTTTGCATCCTCAATTGAAGAAGCAATAGCTTCAAATGCAGCCTGACCATCCACAAACCACTAAGCCTGACTACCATCTTCACTCAAACCTCTTGGAGGTGCATAAGATCCAAACCGATGAGGATGACACCATCCCTCAGGAGGCCGCAGTCCAGCATCATTAATCGAAGCAACCCAGTCCCTGACTTTAGAACCACTCTTAGCCCTTAATCTTATCCTCCAGTAACCTTTCAAATATTTCATAATTTGTTAGCGAAATCTCTGTCCCACGGTAACAGTTTAGGTTGGAAACAAAGTTTTAACAGATTGAAACGCAAGAATAATGATCTCTAAAACCCAAATTTCAGAAAATCGGTCATTATTTTACTTTATAAGGGTTTGTGGAGGCATCAAAATAGAGTAACAAATAAAGAAAAGAAACAATAACAGCAATCTTCAGCTCAGAAAACAAGTGGAAAAGTATACTAAGTCAAAGTGCTACAGTAGGAAAAGAAAGGATGGTATTGGTCAAAAACTTAAATCTAATAGGTATACCTATTTCATGGTAATAGCTAACCAAGGAGCATAAAGAATATGCAAATAAGTATTCATGGTTCAGGACCGTAGATGGTACCTCTGAGTGAGATACACTACATAAACCAATAGATTCAATTCAAAACCACTAACCTTGAATGCATGGCGTAAAGGATTTTGTTCTTTTACTTGTTTTGCCAATGATACTCGACCATCCCCATTCCCATCCGAGGCTGGTAGGACATCAAAAACGATTATATCCAAAGGTTTACTATCAAAAGGATCTGCCAGCAAGGCTAAGAATCCAGGCTTTAATACAGCCCAAACCTGTACGCAGTCAAATTCACAAGTGAAAAAAAGACACGAAACGTTATTGCGATATATAGCAAGTCATATTCATTAGACTGTTTCCCATATGCTAAACTTCACTATTGTGGAACATTAAACGACAGACATCACCAACAAGTAAAAAATGTGCTTATTAGCTTTATCAATTGAAATCTGCCATTTGGATGCACTCTAAGTGAACAAGTAGGGATGATGTAGAACATACAAAAGCAAGGTCAACAACTCAACGAGAATACAACTAGGAAATAAGCTGAAATATATTAGATAGTAATCATATTAAAAATTTAAGGAAAGAGAAAATGTTAAAAGTTTGAATTAAAATCTATATATAAAGAAAGCAAATACAGTTTCCACAAAGCAAAGAGAACAAAGAAAAAGAAACTCAATTGTCAAGAAGAAGGGATTGCTATCATCATATTAATCAATCAAACAACAACGGGATACCTTATTTATAAGACCAAATATCCATTACACAGAATATGGCCTTCCGTAATAGCTTAAACTTTGTCTACCAATGTGAAATCATCAGCAATCATTGTTACCAAAAAAGGAAATAAGATATTATGAAGCCAAATTCCAGAAATATGATTTAATAGCTTAAAGTTAGTCTGCCAATGTGGAATTATTTACAATTTTTATTATCACAAGAGGAAAGAAGAGATTATTTGTTACCTTCTGCCAGTTGTCATTACAACAAATCAGTCAATGACAAGCACAACATTTCCTTGAATCCTCATCCTTTTGAATTTTTGGTAGATGCTTTACCATCACGTAGTCTTCTTTTAGCTTAGGACCATATTATGGAGAAAATGATAATTTAGAAACCTCCAAAAATCTGCATACCTGCGGTACGGGATCGCTAATAATGAGATAGGAGTACAGGAAATTAAATGCAATGAAATGAAGAATAATGCAATCTCCAAAATTAAATATATAATAATAAAATCTCAAAAGTCTTTCAGAATTACGAACAGCAGAGGTATTGACAAATGACAATGAGATGATTCTAAACAATAGGTGAAGTATTGTTTACACAGCATCATAAATGCTTGCTAATTTGCTTGAAGATCACTGAGTGCTGGAAATTACAAAAGCAAGTCGGCTCAAGATCTAGATGTATCAGTTTCCACTACATTCAATAGAAGTTTTTTCCTCAAATGACTCAAAGTCATTCATCGTTCTCAATTTGTGCTCATTGAATGTCGTTCATGCATGTTCACTTGAGTGTATTAACAAACTTTGAATGAAGAACGTATCACAACAACCACAGAAAACTCAAACAATTGCAATAATTTTGTGGGATATTGTATTGAGTGAGGCAATCAAAATCCATGTTTACGAAATATTAACAATACAAAACAAGCAAAGCTCTCTGGAGTTAAAAATGTCCATGTTTCCTAGAAAGTGATTCAGATACCCTTGCATTGCGACCTTAGCTCTGTCAGCAATGGACTCCTGCCTTCCCAAGGCTTGCCGAATGATTGGCAGAGCAGCACTAGATGGAACATTTCTGAACAAGAAACCAGCCTTTTAATTTAAAACTACATCAAAAGTTCCAGAATAAGATAAATGAACTCCTCGCATCCAATTAAATGCAAAAATATTCAGCATGTTGTCACCTGTTATTAGCACTTTCATCGTGATGTAAAAGAACAGCCTCATCATCAGCGTCATCATCTTGCACCACTGCTGTATGTTCTCCTATTCCTAGATTTTGAAGCCATTCTTTAACCTTTAATATAATTTTCCAATAGAAACAACATCAAAATGCCATGCGTCCACAGTGAACAATTAAAAGTGGACAAAGAACATACAACATAGTATCCCACGGAACTCTACTTATCATTATCATAAAAATAAAAAAATAAAAAACTCTAAACTTTTTCAGATAACAAAGTCTCAAGTCTGGATCATTTTTTGCAAACACACCTGTTCGAAAATAACTAAGTCTCAAAATAAATGCGCGTTTCTTCAACGCGAAATGCAAATAAAAAACATGCGCAGCTTTCTTCACCAGCTGCCAGTTAAACTACAGAACAGAATAGCAGAATTATACAAGACAATAGGAGTTATTATGCAGCAAGAAATAAAAGGATTCAATACAGAAGAACCAGAATTTAAAACCACATTACTATGTCCGTGACTTTATGATAAACGACATCCAAAGGAATACAAGTTATGAAACTAAATGCTTAGGAGAAAACAATTAAATCATGGCCGCCTACGAAGCGTGATTTAACATCTACTAGTATTCTCAACCAAATGGAAAAAAAATGATAAGTAAAAGCTTCAATCCAAAGAATGAATCTCGTTTTCCTCTTAATTTGTCCCTAGGCAAGTACATAAAAGGAAAGATTAATCACGACAGGCTAGTGATCTAACTTGTTACCAAAAAGGAATGCGGGAATGATTCAATTTATGGACAGAATCTTTCAATTACACAAATAAAAGTGAAATTTCCAATTCCTAACTCTTCGTCAACAAAATGTCCGAAAAGAGGACTCGAAACATTAGATTTCGTATCGACTTGCCTTTCCTTCAATCCTAAATTTTCTCGGCAACCAAACACGCTAGTTCAAATCTCAATTCTCGGTTCTAAACAACCGAATTCAACAGAGAAATAGAAAAATCACAGCCGATCTCAATCGGAGGCCAAATGAAACAAAAAAAAAAAAAAATGAATCGCAAGAATTTAGACGGAGATCGTGCCTGTTTGTATTGGAACTCGATTGTGTAGGATAGAAGCATGGGAGTGATATCGCTGGCGTCGGGACGAGAGACTTGGACAACGGTGGCCTCGGGAAGCTGGTCCAAAATGCGAGTCGGCTCTTGACGGAGAGAGAAGGAGAAGGAATTCGAATGCTCCGATTGCATTAGGAAGCAACGAGAGCCGCTCCCCGACGTTATCAACTGCTCCGATTCCATCCGCCTCGATCGCCGCCGACCTTGTCCGGTCGAATTCAATCAATTTACGACGCGAAGAAAACGAAGAAGAAGAAGAAGAAGGAAGAGGAGAGAGAAACCGATGAATTGGCGTCTGCGTTTGCTTGCTCTGTGGATCGTGTAATTTGAAAGCAATAGTGAGCGAGCATTAGCAAGCAAAACCAGAGAGAGAAGGAAGAGAGAGAGAGATGGAAATGGTTAGTTTGGTTCTGTTTTATAGGTTTTTGAATTTGAAATTTTTTACAAGTGAGAAATTCTGGATGGTCTGTTATTCTAGAAAGGAAAGAAGAGCGTTAACTTCAAAGTGTTACTCCTTTGTTTTTTTTAGACTGTTTGTAAAAATCAGGCAGGTACAACTATTTAATGCCAATAATGATTTCTTCTATTAATATGTTGCTGCCGTAAATTGTCATTTGCTGTCATGTATTGTATATGTTTGTCAATCTAAAAAACTGGTTTAAGATGGCTTAAAAAATGGTCGTGTTCTTTAAAAAAAAAGAAGTTTTGGGTAGTTCGTCTAAACAAACGGTCAAACTCAACGAAACAATCTCTCTTTCTTTAAAGTCATAACATTACCATTTACCGGTATTAAGGATCCGTAAAAGAATAATATAGAAAGGTAATGACATTACAAAGAAAAATAAAGTAATAAAAATTAAGATCGCTTTTATCTTTTTTTAGTATTTATTTATCCATTGGATGATGTAGTACAAAGCAATTTCATTTCATTACAATGTTTCCTAACTTAACAATTAATTTTATAATAATTACTAAAACATGGTGTTACATAACTAAATAAAAACTTAGGCACTTTCACGTTAGTTTCTTTTGCCGAGGAATCAATATCAAAAGAATGTAAGAATTGCATGGCCCACAAAACTTTCATTTGTAATTTCTTTTAAATGCCATAGGGGAAGGGAAGCTATTTACCACAAGTCTGCTTGTAACAAGCCATTTTAAAGGACGTTCACAAGACCGGGAAAAAGTCATTTGAAATCAGGACTTGCAGCCAAGAACAACCATTCCCTTTTTTTCTCTTTTGGAGGCAAAAGAATATAAGAAAAGTACACAAAAACCTAAGCTCAGCTCTTACAATAAGCACAAAACGATGGTTCAACCTTCATATGATGATTGTCCCTTCACAAAAAAAAAAAAAAAAAGAAAAAAAAGAAAAAAACCCTTTAACATTAGGATTGAGTTTTTTAGTGATCTGAAAGCATGGATATGCAAAAGTTGAAGATTCTTTTGTTGGGCTTACAAGATCATCCAGTTTTTAAGAACATAGTTGAAACTATAATTAGAACTAAAATACAATATGCCAAACAAAACCATCAAGAATGAACGTTAGTACTACTTTAGTGTAAAAATAAGTTTCACAAAATGGTCTGTTTAAAAACTATAGGGTTATCTTATTTTGGTACCCTATATTCTACAAAAAATCACATTGGTACTTTTTTGTGTATAAAAAAAAATTAAAACAATACCCCATAGTTTTTAAAAGTATAATTTTAGTACATTACATTCATGTTTTTATGTAAAATTTTCTTTTTACTCTTTTATTAATGAGCCCTCATTCAATTTTATAAAATTGAAATAGAAAATCAAAACAAAAATTACACATAACTCATAAAAAAAAACATATATATGAACTTCCTCATTTTTTCTATTATTTTTATTTTCTTTTATAGTTTTCAGAAGATAATTTAAGGTTCATTAATTAATAAGTAAATTGAAAATTTTACGCCACAAGACAAACTCATGGTACCAAAATAATAAATTAAAAAACTACAAAGTATGATGTTGGTATTTTTTAAATAATACGATACCAATATAATGTTTTCTTAAAATCTATAATACTAAAATGATAAAATAACAAAAAAAACAAAGAAACAAAAAAACAAAAAAATACTAGTCTGTAGAAGTGATTTTTCTCTAGTCAGAAACACAGCCGACTTCTCTATAGAGCACTGTACCTCCCCTTAAAGTCAACAAGAGATGGCAATTTAGAGCACGTTGAAGTCCAAGAACGATCTATTTACCCGTGGAAAATGAAAAATTGTAGGTAGAATGACACCACCGCAAGAATTTAAAGGCAATACGGTCCATGTCGGTGAAAGCAACAGAAAACCCTTCTTAAGCAATCACTGGGACTAAATGCAGCATTGTACGCATTGATCCATTTTGACAATTTCAACCTAAAAATAAATATGACCCACATATTTTGCATTAAATCCAGTCCTTTATCACCTTTTTGTAATCCATTTTACTTGACGAATGTAGTATTGGTTTCTACAAGTCTGTTCATTGATAGGACCAAAAGTTTCGTAAGTCCTCAGAACCACAAAAAAGAACATGGCAGCAGCACAAAAAGAAAAAAAGGTCTGAAGACGATGCTAACCATAAACAAAATAAGAACCCATATTCCTGAATCTCACAAAGACATAATCCAATACTCAAGAAAACAAAATTACGGAACATCACTAAGTTTGATGGTCTGTATGGAAAACTATGCCATAAAGCAGAAAAAGAAAATAACTCAGGCAAAACGACTTCTACATAAAAAATAAAGAGCGTTAACGTATTAGGCTTCTGTTCTTCAGTGCTCAATGCAGATATGTCTAACCGCTTCACTTCTTGGCTTTCTTGGCTCCCCTATAAAAGAATATAAAATATATATGTGTGCGTGTCAACTTTGCTTAAAATGAAATAAATGAAACACAATTCAAAAGGAAAAAATCCTCACTCAGCCGGTTGGGAAACAGGTGCTGGGGGTGCCTTTTCTCCAGGTCCCTGTCGAATCCAACTTAAAAATCAGCAAGGAAAACACAAGGATATAGCTAACAAGCAGAAAATTGGAATGATAACAGAAATGGAAATCTTCCCATGTTAATTTCAAGCACACACTGCTTGGTCATTTGAAAAATATGTTACATTACAAATAAGAAGTCTTAGCTTACTTGTGCCAATCGCTCCTCCCTCCGAGCCAACTTTCTCTCTCGGCTAGCCTTGTTCTTGGCACGCTTAGCTTCAAACTGGTCAGACAGAGTCTTCTCCCTGGCCTTCTCAGCCTTCGACTTGTGGATACTCTCCATCAGCACTCTCTTGTTCTTAAAGACATTACCCTTGACCTTCATGTACATGTCATGGTACATATGACGGTCAATTTTCTTGGACTCACGGTACTTACGAAGCAAGCGCCTCAGCACACGCATTCTCCTCATCCAGAGGATCTTGGTGGGCAGCCTAGCCTCTCTGGTACCCTTGCGCTTACCTTAGAACAAACAAAAGAAAAAATGTGAAAATCTTCAAACATTCACATCCATGAGACAGCAAGATACTAGGTTTCCAAAAGTATACCATATCCAGAGTGGCGACCCTTCCTCTTGGCCTCCTTCATCCTACGCGCACGAGAACGAGAGTGGATCTTTGTTGGCTTTCTGATAATGAAGCCATCCTTGACCAGCTTACGAATGTTTTGCCCTGCAAGTAGTAATCAAATGTTAAAAAAAATACACATTGATATAGACCAAGTGACAATATATAACATTAACATTCTCATCTTAGGTTCAAAAACAAGTAAGCATATCATCTCAAGAATTCAAAAAAAAAAAGTGTTTGTTTTCATTTCAGAAAACCAATATAGTCATTTCTAACGGATAAACAGTAACAGCTAAATTAATCAAACACTAGCATCATACGACTAAAGTAAATATCAGAAATAATATCAAACGATCCTAAAAACCATATTCTGTCATGAGAAATTTAAAGAAAATTCACCCAAAAACACAAAAGCGTTAAAAAAAACCTAAAACCCCAAAATCATATATCACCGATCTAGTTCATCACACATCTGAAATCACATATAAAATTAGACTTTCATCAAAATTTGTTAAGTAAAACAAATAAATTTTTAAAGGGTCAATGAAATGAATAGCTAAATGAGAAATGTTAAGAAAAATCGGATCCAAAAGAACACAAAAATAAAAATCAAAACTGTCAAATAGTCGAAAACTATGAAAATCAAGAGAGAGAAGCTTACTTGAGTTGGCCATGGAGATTTCATTGACCTCGTTAGGGTCGAGCCAGACCTTCCCTTTGCCACACTTGAGCACGCTCGCGGAGAGCCGCTTCTGAAGCTTCAACGACACCATCGCTTCCTCTCTCTCAACGGATGCCCTATCGCCAATTCACAGAGACCGCAAGTTTTATACCAAAATGGTGGTGTTTTAGAAAGAGCTAGGGTTTTTGGCCTTTGAGCTGCTTAAGGACGAGTTTCGCCTGCTCGTGGGCCAAAATATGCTTTTTGGACTGTTAAGCCCAAACAGGCCCGTTTTAATATGTTTGGGCTAAAGCCTAAACTTGGTTTTATGGCATTGACTTTTTGATCCGGCTAGTTTGACTCTTTCCTGTAAAAAAATCACGCGAACTACGTGCTAAGGAAAACACGTGGCGTATACGATTCTCTCTCTGTTTTTTCTCTATTTTCCCGGTGTGTCCCGGGAAATTTACCAAACAGTTTGGAATTTGCCCCGATTCTTTTCTCAAAGCAAGCCCCGGCCCTTTCGTCGACAACCAATTGGGTCGATTCTCTGGATACAGAAGGAATTCCTTTTCCGATCATGGAGGTCTCTCTAATCACCGACGCTTTGTCCGTGGCTACTTCGCAGGGCCTAGGATTTGCGATTCGCCCCAATTTCTTGACCTCCAACAGCCAAATCTCGCTCTCGGATTCCTCCTCCGATCAGTCGTCTTCTTCCGCCGGAGTTCTCCAAATCTCCTCCGTCATCTTCCCCGTCGACGCCCTCGCTCCGCCGCCGGTGAAGTCCAATCCGCACAGGACGGCTTCTAGGAGGCTGCTCCACAGGAAGCGCCTTGTCAAGAGGAGATCGGCCAGCGGAGGCGGGGACTCCGAGGACGGAAACAAGGGAGAAGACTGCGGGTTCTTCGGCGGCGACGGTCCCTTTTTAGGAGGCGGAGGAGGGGGATTTGGAGGCGGTGGCAGGGGATGGAATTTCGACAGGTTCGGAGGGCATAATTGGGACGAATCCTGGTCCTCTTCTTCTCCCTCCGATCCGGCTTTTGACTTCGTCTACGAGGTGATCTCGTGGATCGCGCTCTCGAATTGCGTGCACTTCGCGTTCAAGAAGGTTGTTCGGATCGTGGCCGGCGTGATCGGCGACGCCGAGAGGGAAAAGGTTCCGATGAGACTGACTTCCGTTTGTTAAAATGTTGATTGTTCTTGAGCAATTTAGGGAATAATTTCATTCCCCCATTGGGAACTACGAAACTTGATGTTATTGGAATTTGTATATAATTGTACATATATTCTCATTGATTCTGCTTCTTTCTATAATGAATCTTTGTACATAATTGGTGATTCAGCTTTTCCAATTTGTACTTGTTAGTTCAGTTACGCATTTGCTAAATTGTTGATCGTGTGAAGATGTCTCTTTTTTTTTTAAGATAATTTTACATGCTACAAGGTGTAGATGCACCATATGGACAAGGGCTTGTGCTATATTTGAGATATAAAGTATAGTTTAGCACTTTTTTTTAGAGTTTCTTGCACGGATTGTCTTTGTTGTCAAACTAGTCATTGCCTAAGCAATAAGTCTCTTACTATGGCAACAAAGGAAAAGGAAGCTTTTTGCTTGCTCATGGGTTTTTTGTGACATGTAATCAACAACTCAAGTCTAGTTAAGTGGCAACGAAGCTGGATCAGGCATTAGAAAATATTTCTAATAGGGTGTTTGAGAAGTGAGTTGGAATTGAGTATTGTAGCATTTTAGAGTTTTATATTGTAGTATAGTTTTATTTTATATTATAGCATGTAAATGCTTTATACTGTTTGAGCTAGAATTGATTAGTTAGACAGAAATAGAGCTTTCTTTAGTTTGGACCCTTCGACACAAGATTTGTTATTTGGGACGTCCGAAGTATTTGTTTATGTGAAATCGAAGAACTGTGTACAGCCAATGATTGAAGTTTAAACAATTCTTCATGCTTATGCCTCTATTGAATAGCAAGTGTAGAACCGAATTCTTTTGATTCCACTTTGTGATTTGCTCCACTTTATTTAGAACAAAGCCATCTTTGTCTACTCTGAAATCATTGGTCCAAAATCTATAAAAGGAGTGCAAGACAAGAAATCATGGGTCCCCATCATTGATCATGTTATGATATAGATGAAGCTTGCTTGCCATAGTATAATAAGCCTTTAGAGGCTTTTCGAAAAGCTTGGATAGCCATTTTTGGGCCGCCTTAATTTATGATTCGTTTATTTTCTTACAAAGATATCTTATTCTTGTAAAATGATTGTTTTTATCTTGTATATCAATTCTCAAGAATGCATGTACTTGTGATGAAAAGGCGTTCTCAGCTTACATATTTGGGCACATGTGATATAACTTCTTGTGTCTTCTTATACGACTATGATTTTACTCTTATTTTACTAGTTGTTGTTTGGCTGAGCGGTAGGAACCATAGTTTTTATCATAAACTCAGTTATAAACAATGTAAAGTTCTCACATGTCACAGTAACAATAAAAAAAATTGTTATAGTATAAAGTTTTTACATACTATAATAAAAATGGTTCTAATTAACGATTTTTACCGCCCTTGTAAACACCACTTTAGTTTCCCTGGTTTCAGAACGTGAGCTGAGTCAGCTGACTTTGCAGCTTTTTAACCTGTGGGCGTAATTTGGGAGGCTATAATTATAAGAAAGAACTTCAGTGGATAAAATTCGTAAGTTATTTAATTTGGTGCCTTAGCCTTAGCTTGGACCGACTTGGATCTTAGTGACGGACGACGGTACGAGCGTTCGGGTTTGGCTCATGCAGCTTTTCTTTTCGCCTTCAGATTATTGGATTGCTTTAGTTTCTAGTGTTCCAGCAGCTTGCATATATATATATTGAATTGTAATAGCTTTTTTGCACTGCTAAATATATGCCGCTGATCTAGCTCATTAGCAAACAGGATTATTTAAGCCTTATCATTCTCATTATATGATTATTATTCTCAACATAAGATTATTATTGAGCAATTTGTGATAGTTTTAATACGTGATCGAGTTACAAGAGACGAATTTCTTCCCATTCATTCGTTAGCCTCATCAATAAACCATGGATAGATTTTGGTTACGTGTTATGGCTCTTTGCTAGTCGTGTATTAGAGCTCTTCTTTTCAAATGTATGTTAGAAGAATAAGAACAAAAGTATAAACTGCAAAGAAGGGAAAATTGTAACCAATGTATGGGCCGTTTGGCATAGCTTTGCTCCTACTTTTAGTCAGTATTTGGTAGAAAGAGCAAAAGTTGTGCCTTTTTAGTAAGTTTTTGAAACCGTATTATTAAAAGATTGTTTAAATGGTTCAAAATGTTTTTATAATTTTAACAATGTAAATGTTATAATAAAGTTCATCATTTCTTGTTAAAACTTTGGTTTAAGGTTTTTATATCTCATAATTGCTTTTTTAGAAGCTAGCTATTTTAACGAGTATGATTGTGTAAAATTTAATGCATAAAACATAAAATTTAAAATTTTGTTGTCTTTAAAATTATCAAATTATTTTTGAATATTTCATTTAATTTCTAAAACGCCACTTGCGCATTTTCTTCAGAAAGTCCCCAAAGAGACATTCAATACCAAATTCCCACCAACCCCTTTGTTTTTCTCTTCCAATACTTCCGTGAAATGCTCTAAGTTGTCTCCTCCATGATTGTTTCTCTCACTTCTCCTTGAAACTTCATCTTCTCTTCCTCTTTCTCCCACGGCTCCCACACTTTTCCCTTCATTTTTGCTGAACAAACACGCAACAAGAACTTTTCCAAGGCAGCCACAAATTCCAGTCATATCCGAAGCCAAAAAACTTGTTTTAAAGCCATTTCAAGCATTCATCTACTTATAATCTGAAGTTAGAATCTTGTGAATGAATTTAGTCCTTCATTAATAGATTTTTATACTCAAAAGTTGTTTAAAATTGTGTTCTTAAACTTGAGTTTCATGCGAAAGTAGATAAGTATATGTTTAGTTGTTGTTTTAGTGCATATGTATAAAATCTAAGTTTACATGGTTTAAACACAGTTTATATTGTACAGAAGTGATTATATATTGTTTTTATGCTTAGAAAGCTGTTAGAAAACTAAGATTAAAAGAAAAACTCAAAAATTTAGATTTGGTTCAAAAATTCAGATTTGGGGTTTTCTGTAAGAGTTTTTCTAGGTCCTTTTTTTTTTTACAAAAACTATATGTTGTTTTTTAGAAACTATCTGTCGTTTTTCCTAGAAAACTATGTATCGTTTTTTTAAAAAGCGATATGTCATTTTTCTCAAAGGGTGATTTAATAAAATTGGAGGCAAATTTTGTCATTTTCTTAAAAACGACAGGTCGTTTTTCTCAAAGGGGATTTAATAAAATTAGAGGCGAATTTTAGCATCAGGTGTCAAGAATAAATAAAAAAGACCAAACCACCAACGCAAGGATAGTTATTTGACAACTTATGTTTCGAAAATAATAAATAGTTTCTATAATGGTCGTAGTTCAAATAATTTTATTTTAATGAATATCAAAGTTTTTAATTATTTTATTTATAAATATTTTAAAATCATATTATTTATTTTTAAAATTCATTTTAACATATTTCATACTAAAATAAAAATTTGTATAATTTCATTTTATTGTTATTTTATGATTTACTAAAATAAAGTTGAAAAAATTGATATTCACAATTTTAGTACATTAATGATTATGACACCCCAATAAAAATAAATGATAAATTGACATAATTAAAAATTAGAATTTAAGTTGAATATTTTATACGTTTTAGGATAACAACGTATTTGGAGTTGATGCAGCGAATTTGATTTCGTAAGCTGAAAATTATCAAAAAGGTAGAGATTTTATTACTTATCTTTTGTGAGGTTTTAATAAATTAAAATTTAGTTGTTTTATGTTGCAAGATATATATATATGATATTTTAAATGCATATGATTATACCCATAACAATGATGTGAAACTCATCCTGTATTGTACAGCAAGGAATACACTGAGTTTGTCATATGTTGTTATAAATTGAGAAGCATGGTTAGTAAAACTAACTTTACAAATAATAATTGATTATAGAGGAATGGTAAGACATGAAGAGGGTAGCGGTTATGTCCTAAGACACAAATACCCTGAAAGGTAAAATAGGGGAGGTGATAACGTTCCCTTAGGTCGAAAGTCCAAAAACGCACTGTACAGGAATCGACTTGATGAGGACTCCGGGCTTGATGTCCCTTCACCGGAACATCCTTGGAATGTTTGGAGGGTGGTCAAGTGTGTCCATTTGGATTTCGATGACTTTAGTGATACTCTATTGGACGTGAATGAATTGTAATATTTGTTTATATATATACATATGAAACTCGAAAATGATTAACTATGGTATCCACAGAATATAATCATAATAAATCTCATAATTTGGATAATGATGTGGACTAACTAAACATGTGGGTTTAATGTAGTAATGAATAAAACCTTAAGGTGAGTAATGTTTTTCGCTACTGAGCATGTCGATGCTCATCCCTATCATATTTAATACATCTCTCAGGTGGAATTCAATAAAACTTGTCTGATGAGGAATAAACGACAACACTGATGGTCACGTGTTGGAAGAACCTTAGTTTATTGTAACTCGTCTAAATCATGTAAGATTTATAGCACTTTGTGGTGGCTGTGTTAAGTTATATATATAATTAGGAACTTTACTATGGTGATGATAACTGTATTTTAATATTTAGTGCCACGCTAAAAAGGTTGTTTGTATTTAAAGTTTATTTTTATTTTCTATTTATTTTCACCAATGGGCATTGTTTTATTATTTTAAATGATATTGAATTTAAGTTTATTCTTATTTATTTAATACTGCTAACCCTTATATAAAGGTGTTACAGCTACATTTTATAACTTTAACTAAAGTTTTTTTAGAAAGTCAAAATACTTTTGACATCTTATTCAAGCACTTTTAGAAATAACTTTTGGAACCAAGAAATCAAAAGTAGCATTTAGAAAAGCCTTCTAAACAGGTGTGACAAAGTAAATCATGCACGAAAAGAAGTCAATGAACCCTTTTTCAATAGTTTCTACGAAGCTGAACATATAGTAGCCATATGATGCATGTTTCTTTTACAATATTTGACGAAATAGTGATTGTCATCTCAACTTTCTTTTACCGTCAAGTGCTACCTTGTTTTCCAAGTTGGCTGGCCATGATTGCAACAGGGATTTAGATTTCAGATCAATGTTCAACGCTTGATTTCTTTGATCGTGTTTCCAATAGCGGAGCCAGAAATTCTTCGTATTGGGGGCATTATATAAAAATTAGAAAAAATATTTTATTAAAAAAAGCATATAATTATATATTTTATTGATTAAGTGAAATATAATTATAATTTTCCTTACAAAATAGAAGTACAACAACAAATTTTAATTATTTCGTGAGGACACAACAATATATTTCAATTATTTCATGAGAACACAACAATATATTTCAATTATTTCATGAGGACACAACACTATATTTCAATTATTTCATGAGAACACAACACTATATTTCAATTATTCTGTAGGGACACAATTACAATTTTTTTTTAGATAATTAAGAACATAAATAAAATTTTAAATTATAAATTAATTGTTAAAATCTAAATTTTAAAAAATAAATGGAGACACGTACTCTTACTCATGAATACCTGGCCCCGTCAGTGCGTGTTTCAACTAGGTGAAAAAGAGGGATACAATGGAGAGCTTTTTCTCCGGGTGTTCAATTAAGTTCATAGTTAGTCCAAAGAGGTTGAAAAATGGTGGAGCATCTTGTAAACGAATAATGATCGGGAGCGGTTAATTAGGTGAAAGGTGCACCAAAATATCCAAGTTCATTGATCATATAAATGCGAATTGGTTTCTTGGCATCATTGTCCCTAAAAGTTAAAAACACCCAATAGAGATCGAATTCGAAACCATGGAGTTCAAGCTTCAGCATTTTCAACTTGACTTTTGCAAAGCAAAGGTAAAACACAATATTTCTTTCCCTTTCAAAGCTTTGAAAGAAAAAAAAAAAAAAAGAAGAAGAATATTGGGCGTTTTGGAGAATAGTTCCAACTCTAGAGTAGCTTTTTTTGCTTACATTGCAGTATTTTCACACTTTTTGAGCTTTGAATTTTAGAGTTGGAACTTTTCTTCCAAACACTCTAATTTATTTGTCTATGTATCACGATACTTTGTAGCTTAAGGTGATCTTTGTTGGTTGGCATGTTTTTTTTATTTTCTTACTCCAAAAGTAAATTTTTTATCTTTAATTATTTTTAAAAAACAAATGGTATCCATTGAGTGTTATTTTCAGAAAACAAAATGGAAATTTTATGGATGGCACAGGTCATGATTTTTGAAAAATAGTTGTCCTCCTTCTGTTTCTAGGCAATAAGTTTTGCTTTGAAGGACAAAACTAAAAGTATCTTTTATGAGCCAGTTTGAAATGGTTAAATTGTTGTGCTAAGCTGTAGTTTCTGTTGTACTGTGTTTCTATTATGTTGTGCTATGGACTAAAAGCAGATAGACGTTTGGTAAATTTTTTTTCAAAGCTATTGTGAGAGCCAGAAGTAGAATTGTAAGTATTTGGTAGACTATGTATAAAATTTCTATAGAGATGTATAATGATGAAAATATACATATCTAATAAAGCATATTTATAGCTTTAGTTTTTTATTAATTTCAATTATATTCAAAAAATTTAAATCACTTTAATTCTGATATTTGAACAAAAAAAGTGATATTTAATTTATTTGATTTGATTTGTTGATTTATATTTGATTTATTTCTAATACATTTTTTTTAACTATTTGAATATATTTCTAAATGTATTTCTAATACATTTTGTTTGCAAAAAAAAATGTGTTATTTGATTAATTTCAATTTGTCAAAGTAAAAATAGGTAGTTTGGGAATTTTGTATTATTAATAAGGTTAGTCAAAAGCAAAAGCTGCAGTAAAAAAAAAGAAAAAAAGAAAAGAAGAAGAAGAAGAATAAGAAGAAGAAGAAGAAGCAACCCTTGGATTGCTTCTCAACTTTTGCTATTGAGCAACATTTTTAGAAGTAACTTTTTAGAAACAGGTTAATCATACACCTTAAATTACTATAGGTGGTTAAGAAGCTAAAAGTAACCTACAGATGTAATGCCAAACAGATCTTGTATCATGACCAAACAATTCGGACAATTTGGATGTATGAAGTCATGAATTTTTAGAGCTTGAAAAAAAGTTAAGAAGATGGTGAGCCGGCCGTAGTAAAACAAAGTGAGAGGGGAAGATCTCTCAGTCAAGGTCTCTAGCCACCAAATCTCATCCACATGGTTGTTGTAGGATGCTCTTAGGAATGTGGTTCATGCCACCTATGAAGGAGGAGGGCAGCCAGGTGGAGCTGTGGCTAGGGTTGGGTCGTCGTTGGTCATGAGGCCTTTTCGGTTGTAGTGGTCATCGTTTTAACTTGTCTTTTTGATGTTTTGATGTTCTACCTTGTAGATTTTCTTCTTCTTATTTGTAGCAAAAAATGGTTCTTACCCTTGATTAGTTTGCATATTCGTTTTGAGGGTTTAATGTTTACTTGTGTTTTTGTCTACTAGTAGGATATTTGAGGGATTAGTTTAAACATTAGAGCTTAAACTGCAAAAGTGTAAAACTCTCACATGCGACAATATAAAGTAAAAATAAATTCCAATATGTGGTTCAAACCCTCGGTATTGGTGTCGCGTTTCTTGCACAAGGAGGTTGTGTGTTATTGGTGTTTGTCATGTATTTTTCTTACATGAAAATACATTTTCCTTAAAAAAATGTTATGAAGTCAATCATTTGAATTCCCCTTTTAATTTGCGGCATCTTGCAGCTCAATGAAACCTGGAAGGCCAGCTATATGCTACATATAATTTTCTTTGTTACTTTCTACTTTGACAGAGACAAGATAATAACATGAACTACGTCTGTATTTTAATCCCTTTCCTCCTATTCATCCTACGTTTTGTTAATATTCAATTTTATAATTAGCCAACTTGATTAGCAAATTTAAAAACCTATGTTGATCCCTATGATTAAACAGGAGATCACTATTCCAAAAATTACAAAACAAATGCAATTTATAGTAAGGATAAACGTCTCACTAGAATTTATATATGAAATGACTTGCTCTCTGATTGTTATGATGACTCAAACTATTAAGGTGCTTTGTATTCGTAAATTCTTAGCCCCAACCCCCGCTAGGTGATATTTGGCTAACGTCTACTTTTTTTAATAAAGGAGACAATTGGTGTTCTCGTTTGTCCATGTAACGCATAGTAATCTATTAAGACTACATGTATAACAACAAGATAATTTGGTCCATACCTTCATGTAATAACATTAATTAGGAAGCCTAAGTCATAGCCAACAAGTCATATTTAGTAGGTTTATTAAAAGACGTAATTACAACATCATAATGAGAAAAATTGATTCTTGTCATATAATAATAGAGAGCGTTTTAATAGGTTATTCTTTTATCGTTACATTAACAGACATTAACAGGTGAATTTTTTATAAATAAGTCACGTCAATTTTCCAAGTAATATAACTATAAACTACCATTAGCATATTATTCCTTCTATCAATTTAAATAAAGCCGTCCTATGAAATGAAACCCACTTGCATAGAAAACAAGAAAAGAAAATTCTAATAGTCCCAGAATATATATAATAGATAAGCGAGAGTTATTTAAAAAACATATTAGTAGAACTCCCACCTCCAGATGCATGAACCGACATCATAAAAAAAATCCAAGGCTTTGAATTGAACGAAGACAAACAAAAACCAACGATAGTGATTGATGCATGAAAATCTAACAAGCTAGTAAAGCTTTCTTTATTTCTTAAATACACATATATAGTACTATTCACCAAGGAAAACATCATCATCATCATAAAGTTTTGATCATATCAGTTCCAAAACACAAACACGCAAGACATATTAAAGAAAAAACATGTAATAATAATTCGATCCACTAGAAAACTCTCTCTAATGCAATAGGTGGCGGTGATGCGCAACGACGTCGTCAAGCATCCAGAGACCGGCCGAGTCAGCCTGGCGACCGGACTCACCAGCAGCACCATTTCCGATTCCACTCAGCTGATGACTCGGCCTGGTCACCTCAGGTTCCAAACCCAGGAGCGATTTGAGGCTCGAGATTTTCTCTTTCAGCTCCATGTCGCTCGGCTGATGATGATGATTATCATGATTATCCGCCAACTCATTTTGATCAAACGGGTAGTAGTAATTGTTACTGGTCGCGTACGACGACGACAACGAAGAAGAAGAAAACGACGGTGGAGGTACTGTCGTATGGAAAGTCGGCGGCTGAGCCGGCGGCGCGAGGCGCTGCTTCTTCGGCGGCGGCGGCGGAGGCGGAGGCGGAGGCGGTGGCTGGTTGTCCGGAGAGAAATTGAGCTTGGCCTTGTGGCCGCGGATGCGCTTGGCGGCTTGGTCGTAGGCGCGGGCGGCTTCCTCGGCGGTGTTGAAGGTTCCGAGCCAGACACGGGCTCCTTTCTGTGGGTCGCGGATTTCGGCTGCCCATTTTCCCCATGGCCTTTGCCTGATTCCTCTGTAGATATTCTTACGAGTTCGATTAGCACTCTTTTTGATAATATTATTATTGTTATTATCAGTCTCTTCTTCTTCCTTTGGAGCTTGGGTGTTGTTTTTGGGCAGCTTCTTCTTGCTTGTCACTAGAAGACAGGTACAAAAAATTAAAAAAAAAAAAATCACGACTTTCGTGTAGGGCAACAAATAAATCCAGAGTATGATAGCCTTCAAAGCTTGATCTCTTCCCTTATCGGCTCTTTCTTAGAGGAAAAAAAATGATGTAACTTATGCTGAAAATCGTTTTTCTTAGATTTTTTTTTTCTAGTTCAATAAGAAACAAATCTTCATGCAATAATTAGATACAAGATTTTTGTTTTTTGTTTTTTGTTTTGGTAGGAGATGTTACTCTTTTTGAGAAGAGAACACTTGATCAATTTTCTTTACTTTTTTTTTTAATTTTATTTTCTGGTTCAGACTATGTTAACAAAATTAATAATCTTTTTTAGGAGACAAGAATCATTAATACATGCAAGCTAACTTTCAAACCAACAAATTATTCTTGCATAAAAAATTCAACAATTTATAATGAACCGAAGGAAAAAGAAAAAAAAAATTCCACTAAAAAAATAAAAAATAAAACCAATATTTCACAATTAAATATGAAATTCACTCTAAAACCCAGAAAAAGAATACTCAACTAAATTCAAAGACCAACAAAATTTAATAGACATTATGATATATATAAAAATAATAATAATAATAATGTGTCCTAGGAGTAGAAAAAAGTTAAACGATATATACCATTGGTGGGTGGTGGTGGAAAATATTGCTTAGGCCTTTGAGCAAAATTAGAGTAGTTGTAGTTGACGTCTAGGCCAAGGAGGTCGGAGAAGGTGTCGAGCTCCGACCAGAGCTCCTCCAGCGTCAGATTCCAACAACGCTTGGCGGCAACGAAGTCTGAAATGATAGCTCCTCCGCACATCCTTTTGGGTATCTCACGCTAATGCACTCAAAAAGGTTAGAGAGAGAGAGAGAGAGAGAGAGAGAGATCTGAGCGAGGCTTCTCTTCTGAGCACTGAATTTATAGAACGAACGGTTGCAAGACTAATAATCCCCAGCACAAACGGACAAAATCTCGATAACCTTCTTGTAGAAAACTTGGGCCCCCTTTTTTTTTGTTTTGGTTCTTGTGGGACGTGTGATGTGATCGACGGCGGGGAGGGAATAGGCAAAGTGAAGGTGGGGAAAAGCCAGAGTGTACGTGGGTACAGAGGTGGATCGGCGGGGTCCTCGGTAGTAAACTTGTAACCGTACGATTCGGAAGGGTGGGTCCATTTATGAGCTAGCTGATCCTGAGTAAATGACGTGGGCGGCGGTGATTGGGCTGGACTAGCTGACAGTGCTGTTACTACGCGTTGCGCGGCCGTACTAGTGTAAATGAAACGCTTTTGAATTTGTTTGAGGGTTTAATTGGAGGGTGAGAGAGAGAAATGAAATCTTTTTGCATAAGAAATACTAAATGTATTTGCAAGTAAGTGTGAAATTTTAAAATGAGTCTCAAACAATAAACGATCAGGTCCTGTATTTTTGCTATTTAGGAATGCATTTAAAATTCTTAAAAAGGTTTAACGGTTAAAGTGAAGAAAATAATTTGTACTAATTAGTTCTTTTTACTTTACTGCCAGTATTTGAATTTTCTCAATCTCCTTTTTGAGTTTTCTAAATATGACAATGAGGTCAATGTTGTTAGTAAGAAATATTGTTTTGTGAGGTAGGGTTTTGGTATGCTTTGGTCAATAATTAGAGAGTGGCATTAATGTATAATTAAATCAGATTTAGTGATTAATCAACCTTGTAATTTTGATTAATCTTCATCTAATTTGTTCTTCTAGTTTGATTAAAATAACAGCAGTTTGAATAGTAAGCCGTAATTAAATATGAAGATCAAGGTTAGTGAACGTTGTAATGGTCTAAAAACTTTTAGATTTTGTAATTCTTTCAAAGAGAAGTTTGCAGGTTTTATGAATTTTACGCTACTATTTTGTACTTGTATGATTCTGATGCACTAAAAACGTGACGCCAAATAAGTCCCCTCGTTTATCTACTGGTTTAGAGCATAAAATCTTGAGAAAAGCTATAAATTCTTATCATGAACTAAAGAGAAATACAATATTATTATTATTTATATTATTATTATTTGTAAATTATTGAAGCAATATCTTAGTTGACAATCTTTTAAAACTTCTACCTAATGTCAAATTCATTCTAAATTAGACATAATAATTTCATCATACAAGATAATGAATAGCTAGAGAACATATTAGTCATGCTAAATATAATGTTTTGCCTTTTTTTTTTTTAACACTTCTATAATTTTTACGACATTCAATAAAATGTGAAGGCTAGAAAGGTTTGTTTTAAAGGAATGGGGAAATCTAAAAGGGTTTCAAACAATAAAAAATAAAAGGGTTGTTTTTCTTCTTCTTCTTCTTCTTCTTTTTTTCAATTCTAATGTATTTAAGATCGAATATTGTATTTTTACTTGAACATGGGGCATAATTATGTAATTTCTCAAGAATCTTGCTTCAATAACTTTTATGTTTTGTCTTTTCAAAAAAAAAAAAAAAGTTTTACACTTTCTTAGATGTTTGAGAAATGTGATTAGAATTGAAACGTTTGAACTAAAAACTGTAATATATGAGAGTTTTATATTGTAGCAACTAAAAATTTTGGTTAAAATTGATTTTATTGAACACCTAATCAATTCTGCAACACAATTTTAGCAATAAAAAAGAAATTTCTCCGCCTTGGTAAAACGGGACAATAAATTAAATCCAATTTTAGTGACAAATGGATTAATGATAATCACAACAGAGAATTTGCGTGTACATATATGTATATGTGTGTACTCACTACACATGTACAAGCATGCACACACACATATATATATAGAAGCTAGAAGGCAAGAGACAACTCACAGCTGGCTGTTGGGAAGCAGATCAGAAGGCTAGCTTTTTTAAAAGAAAAGGCTTTCTGTTTCTGCTTCCCAACTCCTAAATCGTCATCCTTCCAAGAAACAAACAACAACTTGACCATACGTTTTCATCAGCTTTCTATTTTTTGTATGAGGTAAGGTCAAATGACCTTACCCCTCAACCGGTCCTCACATTATCATCGTTTTTTCCTCAGGATATCACTGCCCACATATCATGGGCTTTTCATGTCGTTTGCATCAACAGGGTGCGTTTGCTTGCCCCTTCCCACCACACGGTTTAAATTGCTACAATATAAAGCTCTCACATGTTATAACATAAAGTAAAAGTAGCTTTAGTGTAAAGCTCACATATACTACAATAAAATCATTCTATTTTTTAATTCTGACTACATTGTCGCACCCAAAATAGTAAGATATGAAACTAAATATTTTGTCATTAAGACATAATTTTTAAATGTCAAATTTTCAGTAAATTTTGTTTGCTATATTTTTTCAAGTTAATAAAATTTTATATGATACGCAGTTTAGAGCTCTGCTGGTGGTTCTCTGTTGCTCATAGGGTATATTTTCTTAGCCTATCATAAAATTTTCTAACAATTATATTTGTCAAGAGTTAAGCATCATAATTTTTTATTAACCATCGAGAGCAATAAAATCACGGCCATTATAACATTTCCAGTAACTTCACTTAGATGAAAAGGTTAAAAGAAAATCGCCCACTTTATTTTAACGTCACAAGTTCTTTCTAATATTTCTAAAAGCTCAAAAATCAGCATCCTAATATATATAAAATTAGGAAAACTGAGATTATAAAAGTGAAAGCTCTGATAGGCCATTTGGCAACTTATTTAAAAAAAAATTATAATTCTAATATATTTTATGGTATTTTTCTTATAAAATGTCAATGAATTTTAAAAAAATTTTGATTCAAACTTTTAATTTAAAATACATTTTCAAACAGCGTAAAAAAAAGTTAAAAAAAATAATGGGCACGATGGCTCAACAGTATCCTCGTTTGGTTACAAAATTAATGAGGTGCAATTTTTAGGGCCGTTGCAGCTGACACTTGATTTATACTTTCAATGTGTATCCAAGTCTTTATTAGGTTTGGATGAACTTGGCAGGCCTTTTATTTTTATTTATTTATTTATTTTGCTTGATAAAAGGACAGATGTGCATAAATGACTCTTACTTCTTCTGATAATAATCATAACGATCATTAAGGAGTAAAAACAAAAAAAATTTCAAGAAACTGCCTTTTTCATTGTTTCTGACAGAGGAAGAAAGCTTTTAGGGTTGGAAAGCTGCTGCGTATGCTAGCCACTAGCCCAGTTTTAAATTTTAATTGCCTATCAATTTGGGAAAAATATTTGAAATATATATATAAAAATATATATATATATATATATATATGTATGTATATATTTGCCTGTCGTGGTTATTCCGAGAAGAGCAACAATTTCCAAATAAACAAAAGGTGAAGATATTCAGGGAAGAACAACAAAAGCTCCCAAACAGATACAAAACGGCACTTCATTTTGACAGATTTTTTGACAGATTTCGTACTCTCATTCTCCCATTTCTTTCTTTTAATTCAAAACAAAAAAAGAAGAAGAAGAGACAACAGGTTTAGTAAACGTCTAAACAATACGTCGTTTTTTACTTTGTCATAAAAGACATGTTGGTTTTTTCTCAAAACTACCGACGTGACGTGTCACTTCTGTGTGGAAAATAGTCAAGTTTTTCGTTTTCCTCGAAATTAGTCATGTATGTCCTCCGTTTTTATCACCCATGATATACGACGTGCACCCTTGATGTCGTTTTTGTATTACAAACTACACTTCATTTACCCTGCGTGCCATCTGTTTAAAAAAAAAAAAAACGACATGACAGTTGTATGCTTCAAAAGCAAACGGCAGTTGTGCCATGATCTCATTCTCCAATTTTTTTTTTTTAAAATTTAACACAATGCGATGAAACAGCATGTCTTAAAACGTCAGAGAAAACGAGCTGAAAACAAAACCGTCAAAACAAAATTCCCTCAAAAGTAAAAAGAGCCAAAGAAAATTGTCGTTGTTTACTCGGTCATCAAACAAATGTCGTTTGTTCCTCACATTTATTGACATGTCGTTTTGTCTGAATACTAGTATTGACATGGTACTGAAAACTAGTATTGACACACCATCGTCCCCCTGCTTTCATCACCCACAAGATATCACACGTACCCCAGATGTCGGCTTTTGACTTGTAAACAAAACAATGATAATAACAAGTTAATAATGGCATAATACAAGCAATAAGAATTGCAACAATGATATCTTCAAAAAAAATCATAGTGAATAACCCATTTTCAATTTTTTTTAGGGTACGCTATTTTCAAATTTTGAATGCACTAAATGGTCTATTGCTTATAATTTGTAGTAAATGAACTTTGCTAAAAAATAGGGAAATATTTTGTAAATACATAAGTAATTATTGGTAGTAACATGTTCAATTTGAAGCATCATACGAGCAATTCGACAAATCACAAATTCATTCAATTTAATCAGGGATAAATGCAAATAAATTCCAAATTTATGAATTTTAACATAGATAAATTCCATAAATCTTAAATTTATCCAATTTAGACATGGCTAAGCTTAAATAAATCCCAAATTTACTAAATATGATCATTTAAATTTCAAATTTACCAAAATTCCACTACTATTTACTTCGACTGTCTAGAAAAGAAGTTAATTACCTCATTTTTTTTAAGAGAGCAAGCAATCAATCGTAAAGATCACACACAAATAAATCACCGACAGATGTACTCTGGAAAATCAATTATCGTACACGATCATCCAACACAGATAATAAGGTAGACAATTAAAATTTTCAAAATAGCAAAACCATATTTTCACGTAACATCGAACAGTTTCCAACTCACGAGCAAATAAAGAACCAAAAAAACAACATACAAGTAACAAAAATCATCAGTAAAGGCCACGTATTCAACCAAGAAGGAAAAGATATATTTCCCCCACAAATTTTTGGTGGTAACAGGGGAAGAGGGCATAAACCCAAGAGAACACACACTTCTTGCACAACAAGAGTCTGAAAAACAAAAATAGAGCACAAGACAATCCTCTCTAGTCTGCTAATTTAGTCAAGCGGTGAATGGTGCTTCTTGCAATTCTGTTACCAGGATCAATCTTAAGAACAGACCTCAAGTCTTCTGCCCCAAGTTTGTATTTTTCCATGCTCTCATATAAGAGTGCACGCTGTACGAGAACAGTTACATTTGCTTCATCATGTTCTAAAACCTGCACCCAAGAAAAAAAGGCTATTACTCTGTTGTTCATGTAAAGAAGGAAATGAAGGAGTAATTTTTTAATCTTAAAAGAAACAAAAGATCCAAAATAGTCTCTTAATATGGAAACCACAGTTCTAAATACATTTCCACTTGTTGGTTATTTTATATTAAAAGATCAATTGAATACGTCTTGAGCCGAGATACAAATAGTTTCGACTTGAGCAATTTTCAAGGTTTAACTATTTTGTCCTTGCAAGGAAGGAAATCAAGTTATAATGACAATTTATTATTCTTAAACGAAGCAAAAGATCCAAAATAGTCCATTAATATGGAAATCAAAGTTAATACAATTTCCACTTGTTGGCAATTTTGTATTAAAATATCAATTGAGTACGTCTTGAGCCTAGATACAAATATTAATAGTTCTGACTTGAGCAATTTTCAAGGTTTAGAAACTAGCTTGCAGCATAGGAAGCAGGCCGCTATATAACAAGTCTGGCCTTCTAACTAGTTCGTAGAGCAATTACGTAATCTATTTATACAAATGAGTAACTTGATACATTAATGTATTTTTTAACAACTAACACTTCATGATACTTTTATTTTTGGTCTAATGACTATACAAGAGAAGGCATATTATTGGAAACAGTTTTCAAAATATCAACCGGTACAATATAACCAACAACATAAACAACCCAATACAGCAATCAAACTCATATAACTTGCTAATTAATTGCCCACAAACGTCATTGTCAAAATAAGGAAAGAACATTCACATATGCATACAGCCAGACTCGAGTTACAACATTGAACAAGAAAAAGAACGGTCTCAAACTAATTACCTTTGTACAATCCGCCACAGCTTTCTTATACTCCCCGACTTCCTTGTAACACGAAGCTCTGCTCGACAAAACCTCTGTGAAAACTTCACCATTATCCCCCGCTTTCTCGAGAAGTACCACAGCCCAAGAGAGCCACTTGATGGCATCAGCATACTGCCCCTGCTTGTAGTTATCCATCCCCTTGTTCTTTGCCGCAGACGCATTGACTCCAGCAGGGGGCGGCGGCAACCCATCAAGCTCGGTGATGGGCCCACCATCATCACCTCCGAAGTCCATTCCCGCTCCCCAATCACCCATTTCCGATTGGGATTGTTGTAGTCCTCCAAGCCCGTTACTCCCCGAAGTATCAGTAGTAGTTGTGGATACAGGAAAAAACATGTCAAGGGGATCAGAAGATGACTGAGGATGAGGAGGAGGATCCTGGTTTGTGGGCTTGAGAAAATCGTCCATGTTCAAACCAGAGCTATTCGGGAATGTACCGGTGGTGGTGCTTGTATTTGGGGCATTCAGGAAATCCCCAAAAGCATCATTTCCCTGATTATTACTACTGACCTTAGTATTCTTAGTATTGGAATTGAGATTATTCGATGAATTTAAACCAAAATCAACCAAAGAACCAAAAGGATCCTTAGATCCAGACCCAATTTTGCCACCACCACTATTACCATTAATACTTTTGATCGAAGGACCACCAAGATTCGGACCTCTATAGCTGTTTGTATTCACATTCGCATTATAACTCCCTGAGGAAACGCCCCAATTCGTATTCGATTTGGGAGGAGGATTTGTATTCGTTTTCGGCAACGAACCGGCCATACTTCCCATCGAAAACGGGGACTTGTTTGTCGCCGCCGGAGTCGAATTCTTTAACGGAGCATTAGCATTGTTATCGGCCTTGCCTTGCCCTAGAGCCGAATTAACCAAATCGCCGAACAAATTAGGGTTTTTATTGACTATCCCGATTCCAGAAGAAGGGGCGGAGGAGGACCAGCTCTTGCCGAAGATGTCGCCGACCATGGACGTCGGCTGGCTCGCCGCCGCCGGAGCAGGCTGGTGCGTCCACGACGGCTTGTTCGGCTGCCAAGCCGGCTTCGATTGCAATGAAGAATACGAGGAATACGAGGAGTACGAAGAGTTCTTGTTCTTCTGGTCGTTCAGAGAGGTGGTTCCCGACGATCCGAGGCCGAGATCGAAATCGAAGTTCTTTCCAAAGTTGGAATTCATGGCTTTCTTTAACTTTTTGAGTATAATCTTGTTGTTGGGGATTGCCGATTCGATTGAATGAAGAGAAATAGAGATATGGGAATAAAGAATTGAAGATCTGGTGCTTACCTGAGAGAAGAAGAAGGAGAAACGGAGGGAGAGCAGAGGTTGAAGAAGATCGGACCGTGAACTCAGAAGCTTGTTCTCAGAGAGAGGAGAGAGAGAGAGAGAGGGTTTTAATGGTTGGCGGTGCCTGATTGACGCGGAACGGCATACGGCAGCTTTGCTTAAAGTGGCGTTTTCATGGCTTTTGCGTTTCACGTCCCCTCAAAAAAATCCAATTAATGGGATTTTTTTTTTCTTTTCTCAAGAGAACGGGACAGAGAAAAAAAATTTCCCCCAAAAAAAAAAAAACCTAGCCTTAAAAAAAAATAAAAAACAATTACAAACCGTTTGTTTTTATGCTTAAAATTTTTAAAAATCTTTCGAATATTTTTTTGTATAAAAATTTTAAAAATATTTTTAATATAATTTTTTATAAAATTTTATTTTTTAAATAAAAATATTTTTACTTATTTTAAAAACCAAACAGTCGAAAAAAAAAAAGAAAAAAAGAGAGAAACTTCCCCTTTTTGGCCACTTTAAATTAGGAAAAGTTGTCAGTGAAAAGAAATTCGTAAACGTTTTTTTGGATAATTTGACGGTAGTGTCGATTACAATTTTCTTGGGTTTTGGAGGATCCATGTCAAAATTAGTCTAATAATTTCCACGCCTTAAACTATATAAATTTGTAATAAGTTTCCTTATATCTTTCAAGGAATTCATTAATAAAAGATTATTGTAACACCAAACACTATGAGAAAGCTAATCATCAAAAAATATTATAAGGAAGCTAAGCAATTTTCTTTCATGATCTGATCTTAAAATATTGATTTAAGAATTTAATAGCCTTTTTTTTTTTTTTTTGCAATCATTGATACCGAAGTTCTTTTTCTTTTCAATTTTTCTTTTTTTTTTTTGGAAGTCCCATCGATGCGAAGTTCCAATTCTTGGAGTTATATCCTCAAAAAAATAAAAAAATAAAAAAATACAAAAACAAAAAACAGTTGCAATCCTTGCAAAAAAACCTCATGATGGTCATATTTCCAAGATTCAGAATCATAGATCCATTCATGAAAGAAAATAACGTGCATCGCATGCTGAGATATTATTTTAAGGCATCCAATTCGCCCTTTTGCTCTCTCTCTCCCTTTCTGTTAATAGAACTTCCTAATCTTGAATTATATTGAAAAGAAAAATTAAGTAGATTATTTTTATATTTGCCTCCCGATCTATATCACTTATGTCATTTTACCCCTGACTTTTAAAACGTACTACTTATTCCCTCAAATTCTGTTCCGTTAGCAAATTTTTCCCTTACATCCAAGTTAGTTTTTAGACCTTTTTTTGGAATATTTTTATATTTTCCCTTAAATTATGTCACTTACGTTATTTTGCTATCTCCAAATTTTTTTGTTAGCAAATAATCTCCTTCTGTCTAATTTTATTTGGCTTTAAAAGAATTTTTTTTTTCTAACTTTGGGGGGAAACCCCGAACATAAAAGAGAGTTTAAAAAGAAAAAATATATTAAGGAAAAATGAGTTAAAGGAAAAAGTATTATTTTTGCAATAGACCATTCCAACTCCATAAAAGAGCTTAAGGAGAGGAAAAAAAAAAAACACAAAATTCCTTAAAAGAATAGAGCTTTTGAATTTTTTTAGAGAACACATTATTTTAATTTCTCGTAAAGAACCCCTAGTCAAAAAATTATTTTAAATGGCAAATGTTGTAAAAATTATTCATATGCAAGTTATGGGCATATAGATTGTTTTGACATGGAGGTCTTATAAAGTTAAAAGAAAACCAAATCCATTTTTTAGTCAAACAAAATTAGATGGAAAGAAATTATTTGCTAATAAAAAAAATTAAAGAGACATAGTAACACATTTTTAACATTAGGAGTAAAATAACATAAGTAATGTAGTTTGAGGGAAAATATAAAAATATTCTGCAAAAAACCATCCAAAACCTAACGGAGTTGAATGAAAGAGGATACTAATGCAATAAAGTTTAAAGAGATTAAGTAGTACGTTTTATAAATCGGGGGCCAACATGATATGAGTGACATAGTTTGAGGGTAAATATGAAAATAATCCTTAAAAAGTTTCTTTATGATAATTAACACTCTAGAGGGGAGGTAAAAATATATGTATAGCCAAATCCTTCAAAAAATTAAATTAAATTACAGACATTGGCTTCTTGTTCTAATTATCAATCAGTCCTATTAAGCACTAGAACTTATAGTAGAAAAATATCAGATTATCGAATCAACACAAGTCCTTAAGAAAACCAGCACAACAAGAACTTACAACGATACTTAGAAATTTTATTCACCTTTCACCTTTCACAAAAGGAAGAAGCTCTTTCATATCCACATGCTAGGAGGAGAGAGATTAAACCTCCTCTCACTTTCTTTAGTTTCAACTACATCTTCAATAAACTTCAACATTCCACCAACCAGAAATTGTCTTGCACAAGAAAAAACACCATTTTCCTCTCAGATCTTAACCCTACGAAAATCACAACCATTGATATGAAACCCGAAATTTTACCGCACAAAAGAATTTTCAAAAGATGAAAGGTTAGAATAGTTCAGAAATTCTAGCTGAGGCAAATATTCCATCATCTGTTTGTATAAGATGTATTATTGGTGGTGGGGAATGAAAATGGAATATATCAAACAGAATGATGAACAGATGAAGTTATGTTATTATCTTAGTTGTGATCTTCTTCACTCTCCAGAAATGCTTTAAATGGTTGCGAAGAATTGGGAGACATTGTTCGATAAGGAACACACAAAATGGCCAAAGATGAAGGCTTCATACAAGTTTCAACCTTGAAAGTAATGAATGGCAAGCCAAAGACAAGTGAGATCCCGCTACATTACCACGAGCATATGATTTCAGAATTCATGTAAGAAAAGGAGAAGAATGAGAAATAGATGGACAGGATTCAAACAAACTAAGCTCATGTATTATGTATATAATCTTATAGTGAGCAGATTATCGTTGACAAATAGGACAAAACAAAGTGCCAAAAAATATTCTTGCATTTATTTAGTCTTTCTTCCCATAAAAGACTCAAAATCTTCAGCTGTTACACTTAAAAAAATGTAGATAACATGCATAAGTACATCATTTATGACTATGATTTCGATCAAGATTCAAGATATAAATGCTAAGATTTTCACATAAAAATCTAGAAGTTTTGAAATCTCAGATATAAATGCTAAAATATTTTAGTCGATTCAAGGATAGAGAAATCTTGCAGGGCCAACCTGAGCAGCATCCTGTGTATCTGGCTGATTTTGTCTGCTCCACAGGCACCTTCTATCCAAGTATTTAATCCTCCTCCACCTGCAGTTTTTCTTAATATTGGGACATGAATCTTCGAGTCTTTGGTGCCATTAGCACTACCCATCCTTGTTTTCATCCTTGTGTTGCATAAGTTCCTTCTTGAACTCCTGCAATTGTACTGTCAGTGCATCCAACTGTTCTTGTGTCAGCTTCGTCCTGGGGTCCTCATCTCTCTCATAGTATTTGTCAGACCACATGTCAGGCCAGTCTGAGTCTTCGCTGCTGCTTTTCGCTGGCTCTATCTTTACATTCTTCATCTTTTCTCTCAGCCTATCGAACAGTGCTGCAGTCTCCTCCTCCTCTGCAGTCTCCTCCAAGTCCTCATGTGAAGGCTCTCGCTTCGTAGTCTTCATTGTTTCTTTCAGCCCATCAAACATTGGCCGACGCCCCTCCAAGTCTACAGTCCCGCCTACCTTCGTTGTTTCTACATTCTTTGTTGGCCCTCGATTAGTCACCTCCGCAGGTCCCTCCAAGTCCTCAGACCTGCTTTGCTTCACGTTCTTTATTGTTTCTTTTAGTCTTTCAGACGCTAAGAAAGACCCATCCACGTCTTCTTTTGCCTTTGCACTCTCCTTGCGGTTTTCACTATCCTCCAAGCCTAAAACATTGAAATCCACCATCTCTCTCGATTCTTGCTTGCTGAACCTATATTCTGGTCTAGGCACAAGTTTCCCATCAACAAGCAAATCGCCTAAAACAAGAGCAAAGAAAGAAAAAGAAGAGCAAAGACGTGAAGATGTTAATACTTGCATAGTAGTTTAAGCCCTCAAAGAACCACAAATTTTTCCACTGATTTCTCAAAATTCTCAATCCATTGAAAAACTCACCTCCATAGTCTTTCCTAGGAACGTCGAGATATGAATCCGGCAAAACCCAAAGAACACCAGGTAGTGCTGAGCAACCAAAAACAATTCAAGTCAACAATCAGCCAAATTCCAATAAACCCACGAGACTAAAACAAACAAAGCGGTCTTAGTCGTAGACAAGCAGTCGTCAAAACTAACAAACTTGAAAGATTAATAAGAACGAGATTAATCAAGCAAATAGAGAAGCTCAATTAAGAGAACAGAAAACAAAAGACGCTTATGACAATCTACAAGATGAACCACAAATACCCAAATAGTGAAACCACAAGATGAACCACAAATGCCCAAATAGTAATTAAAAAAAAGAAAAATAAATAAAAATTATACCTTTAAGACGCTGGGAAAGCTCCCGGGAAACCAAAGCACCAAAACCAGTATAGGTGGTGGTGGAGACCGAGTATATCTTCTTCTGTGCCTCCTCCTCGCTAAATAAACAAAACCATCAAAACACAGAGAGAGAGAGAGAGAGAGAGAGATGAAAAGTGAATACCTGCCCACAACAGCGGCGAGAGTCTTGATGTAAGTGTCGACCATTTGGGCTTCGGCGGGCTTGGGGTTTTCGGGGAATCGCATGATGACGAGCCAGTGCTCGAAGTCGCAGCCTTCGATGGTGATCGTGTCGTCCGCCTCCTCCACCGGGTCGGCCCAGCTCGGCGGAGAAGCGGTGGTGGTGTAGAACCGGACGAGAGCTCTGGCGGAATTGGGGACGAGTTCATTGAAGAGCGCAGAGGAGGAGCGGTGGCGAGAAGAGATGATGGAGAACGAGGTTGAAGAAGAAGAAAGAGGATGAGAAGAGAGAGAAAGGGACTTGTGCAGAAGAGAAGATGAGGCACGCCTGAGAGCGGAGAAGTACGCCATTGCTGTAACGGTGGTAGTGGGAAATGGGAAATTGGAATTCAGTCTGTTGGTTTAGCGTCTACGAAAAATGTAGTGGAATGGAAGAGAAATTCTTTGTCGTTGAGTCGTTGGTTTCTAACGACATGTTTCCTGAGCAGTGGGATCATGGCGAATTAGTTAAAAGTACCAAATTGACCTTCATCATCACACGACACACTCTTTAGTTATGTAAAGGAGCATGTTTGATAACTAAGTTTTACTAAAACTTTTATATATTGTAATATAAAACTTAAGTATATTATAATGTGGAGCTTTTATATGTTTATATTATATATTATAACTTCAAGTTTTAACTGATTCCAAAACACCCAAAAAAAATATAAAGCTGTAAACCCTGTGAAGATTTTCTTCTTGTTTTCCCCTAAAGACGTGCACCTTTTTTTGTGGGCAAGACCATGATACGGTAGTGTTAACTCAAGTGGGTTGTTATTCAAAAATGTAATGATTATAAAAGAAAAAAAAATCATTGTAGTGTTTGAAAGAATGAAAACTTTATAATTAAAATCACATATTAAACAATATAAAAGTTTTTATATTGTAGTAAATTTTTACTTTACATTATATAAAAAAGCTTTTATGTTTATACTATTATTGTTGTTGATACTTTTATAACCCTAAACATCCTAGATATTTCTGCTAATCATATGTTGACGAGCTACAATATTATTTTGGTATAGGTTTTTCAATTTACGATCGCAAGAAAAAAAAAAAACACAGAAAACGGGGAATAGAGCTCCGCAGTGCCTAATTTGGAAGACACCGGGCAAGATTTTTTAAATGTCCGTAATAGAATCGAACCAGATTTTACAATTTGTTTTTCTGGTGTATCAAACGACTATGAAACCATCTTAGGGTATCTGGACCATTAGTTAGAACCTTGATTCAAACCAACCAAATAGTTTAAAGCGCTCACATGTACCAATAAAAAGCAAAAAGTTACTACAACGTAAAGCTCTCATATGCTCCAATGTTTCGAACTAAAATGAACTCCAACTATAGTTTTAAACACACTTTCCAAACACCCTACTAGTAGAGTATAAAACTTTGTTCTTGCACATTCCTTTTCCGTTCACTATCGTATATGAGATCAAAATTCAGCATCATGATTCTAATATTTTGTAAAAATGTTGTGAATCTCAAATATGCTCATCTTTCCAATTGTGAAATTCTGCAGGCTCCAATATAGCATTACTAGTGCACAAATCGACAAAGGAGAAAACTTCATACAGGTTTCTAAAATACCATAAAATTATGTCCATAATCAAAGAAAGTTCACTGAACAGTCTCAGCAACATATTTTCACTTTTCTTAACTCATAAAAGTTTCTCACAACATTATAATCAAAGGATACTATAATAGTCTCCAACCATCCACGTGCAGAATTTGGTACCCTGAGTTCCAACAATTCAAGAAAAAGTAGCCAAATCTCAAGCTTTCCTTTGAGAAATTCTGCAATGTCAATGCCGATCTGTCGCATCCAAGTTTTGTGCCCTGTTTTGCATTGGCTCTCTCCTCTCAACCTGCATTGCTTCTCTACGCCTATCATATCGTGGGCGAGGCCTGTTCCTACTCGGTTGTTGCCTATCACTGAACCTAAACTGTGGTCTTGGTATGACTTTCCCATCAATAAACAAATCCCCTGAAGCCAAAAAGAAAAAGAAATAAATCAAAGGTACAAAAAAAAAAAAAAAAATCAAATACTTGGATGGTAAATTAGGCCTCAAAGAATGAAAAAATTGTTCCCAAGGGTAGAACTTATTGACAGGCTTACCTCCATAATCTTTGTTGGGAACATCAAGATATGAATCCGGCAAAACCCACAGAACACCAGGCAACTCTACCCAATAAAAAACAACTAATCTAATCAGTACAATTCTAATAAACCCAGAAATTGAAATAAACAAAAAAGTACTAAAGATGCAATCTTTAAACTCTTCTTAGTTCAAGACACCAAGAACAAAAAATCAGACATATCAACAGACAAAGTTGAAGGAAATATAACACAAAATGTCAAAATCTATCAAATAACAGCAACACATATTAAAGCTTTAGACCAAAGAAAAACTAAAACCCTAATCTTTAAAGCCTAATCTTCCAAAACCCAGAAAATATACCTTTTACTTTGAGAGAATGCTCCTCGGAAATCAAAGCACCAAAGCCAGTATACGTAGTTGTGGAAACCGAGTATATCTTCTTCTTCGCCTCGTCCTCGCTAAAACCCCCAAAAATAATTTTTTATTAAAAAAATCAAAATAATCGCTCTAATTCGAATATTGAGAAAAGAGTGAGTTCAGTTCAGTACCTTCCCAGAACCTTGGCTAGGGTTTTGACATAAGAATCGACCATTTCGTCCTCGGAAGGCTTGGGATTCTCTGGAAACTCCATGACGATGAGCCAGTGCTCGTAATCGCAGCCGTCGAGAAGGATCGTCTCCTTCGGCGGCCGGTTGCTCCAGTTCGGTGACGGGTCGTTCAGCGGCGAGTAACCCGAATTGGAGGACTTGAACCGGACCGGTGCTTTGACCTGTTCGGGTACGAGTTGTTGTTTTTGTTGGTTGAAGAGAGCGAGAGCGAAGCGGTAGCGAGAAGAAGAGAGTGAGGTTGAAGAGGACGAAGAAGAAGAAGAAGAGAGAGTTCGGCAGAGGATGGATACTATTGTGCGCCTGGCGGCGGAGTACGCCATTGCCAAGATTGGAGGCTTCTCTGTACTCTGCCTCTGTCAGTCTCCCTCTCTCTCCCTGTACCTTGTTGTATGGAGTTCTAATTTTCCCTAAAATCTCACAATCTTTTTTTTCACTTTTTTTTTTTTTTTGGTTTTTAACATTTTTAGCCCTACAATGCTTTGCGGATTTTCAAATGGCTCAATGAATTTTAATTTTGGTACTTTAAGTCCTAACTTGCTAAAAGTATGTGTGACAATTTTATTTCAACTACATAGTTAAAATTATTATAGTATAAAGAGCTTATATGTTACAGTGTAAAACAAAAGTAGGCTACAGTGTAAAGCTCTCACATGTTATAGTAAAATCGTTCTAATTTTTAGTTCTAAATGTATTGTCAAGCACACTCTAAACCATTGTAATTTGTCTTATTTTCTCTCTCTCTCTCTCTCTTTTAAGTAGGATATAGGGATTACTTTTAGACGTTTGAGTTATTTGTATTAGAATTCGAATGAAAATTTGGAGATCTTTTTGTTAGAAGCAGTGATGAAAATATCGATATCGACAAAAATGTCGATACTTGTTGGGATAGGATTTGGTCAAGCCCAACTCATGAAGCGATGGCCTAGCATGGGGACCCCGTTTCACGGTTAGAGTGAACTGAGCCCAACGTGGATGTTGTATTTGAGCTCGTTGACACTATTGGGTTCACCGGCTCGTTGTTCGTTCGATTGGAGGGCCTCATAGGTTCGATGACTTTTGGTTCAATGGGGAAGTCTCTATTCGGTTTACTTGGAATGGATTGGCATATTGACTATTGTTGTGAAACTACTAAGTTTGGGTTCGTTGGGATAGACAGAATGGACTCGAGCTTGATATATACAAGGGGATGCTTACTAAATCATGAAGGAGAACAGGGGATTATGGTATGAAACTCACATCCAATGTGGAGATGACATGTGTCCCACTACTTTAAGTATTACCAGACCCACTTCTTCCTTTAGTTGATGCCCACGACCTCACAAAGGACTTCTATAAATAGAGGCTAGGAGTTTCACTAAAGGCATCCAAATTCATTCGTCCTCACATTAACTCTGTCGAATTCTCTCTTTATTCCCTACTTTATGCTCTTTGTAAATACTTATATTTTGTACTCAATTCTGCATCACAGTGAATAATAGTGGACGTAACTTTTATTATAGAATGAAACACTATAAAAGCCTTGTGTGTGTGTGTTTTTTTTTTACTTTTACAGCACTTATTCTCTATTTCACAATTTTGATCTATTATGTTATAATCATTATACTGATCTTGTTTTGCCAAGCTTGATATGTTCTCATAATGGCGGTTTGAAGGTTCAAGTTTTCAAAAGATAAATAATGGATTTTATTTTATATTGTATAAATCTAATTGAAGATCTAGTGTCTACAATACTCTAAATTCAAAGAAAATTAGGAGAAAATATAAGTATCATTTGAAACATTGAAGAAAATTATGGAAACTATGAATTTGTTTTAAACTGAATATAAACCGAGGTTCTATAAAAAATAATACATTACAACCTTAGAAAGATCGATATTTTTATTGATATATTATAGTATTGACCATAATTTCCCTTAAACTTTAGTGTTTAGGAAAAAATTATTTCTTCAATATTTCTAAAAAGTTCACTAAAATTTTAGAATTTCTAAAGTCCTAAAATATAATAAAATTTCAAGAGTAAATATAATAAAATATAATATTGAATTTCTTCAATATTCTCTCATTTTTTTATAAAAATTTTAGTAAATATAATAAAAAAATTCATTACATCCAGAAGATATTTTGGGACCTAAAAATTGCAAAAATTTCGACAAAAAATTTAAAAAAACTAGAGAAATTTGTGTCCATAGTAAAGTACACTTAAATCCCCTCACCCGACACAAATATCATTGGCTTTTCCGTACGTTCTCTAATTTAAACAGCCTTTAGTTAAACGGAGCAAATTGCAATAGTTTTATTAATTTTGGTGTAAACCGCCAAAAGTTAAAAAGGTAGGAAAAGTTAACAAAATATGGGAATCTTAGGGGCCAAACTGATTTTTTTCCGTATGCTTCTGCTCGAAGGGCCTAAGGAAGCAATCTTTTTTGTAGTTGTATTGTTGATTTTTTGGTAGTTTTCTTGACAAACGCATAAGCTTTAAATTTGGATCCTAAATTAGCTCTTGTTTTGAACAAATAATCCATAATTCACCATGACATTGTTATCAGATTTTTTTCTTTCATCTTTTGTGCCCTCTCAGCAATCTCCCCAACTCAAGAAGAAATCATTCAACAGGACTATAGCGGAGCTACAAAAGCAAGGCAGGAGAAGAAGCAGGGGACAACAAAATGCCAACTTCTCATAATGATTATTGTCATTCCCAATGAATATTAAGCTTGGTTATTTTTAAGGTGTTAGACAGGGCGGTTAGAATCGTTAGTTAGAACTGTTTTTATTATAACATGTGAGAGCTAGCGATTTTTTTATTGTTGCTCTAGTATATGAAAGTTTACACTGTTTATAACTGAGAAGGTTGTCTGGACCACTCTCTGTCAAATCCCCTATCCGTTGTTCGTGATTTCAATTTGTAGGCCTAAGAATTTCTCTTAATTACAGGTGAGGGACATACCCGAGTATAGGCGTTGAAGTTTGACTATTTTGCTTACGCAATCTCATCCTTTATGTAGGAGTTCCAGGTGTTTATGTGACTTTACGAAAGTCCAGTGTTTATATGTGCACGTCCCCTCGAACTAGTAATGCAAAAAATGACAATACCTTTACAAACAGCATCATGCTATATACAAGGACGTGTAGAGTGAAAACGATCTTATTTGCGAAGAAGAAAAAAATTGCTTATTTCTCAAGACGATAATAATTGGTAAAACGATCGATAAAGAAAAAAGAGCAACTAATTAAGTTATCGCATTATTATATTTAGTCTCAAAATAATGAACACCCTCACAAGCAAAGAAATAGAGCATTAATACTCTTTATTACACGATTTTAGGTAATTGTTTTAAAAATAAAATGAATAGGGGCGAGATCGTACAACATCACTGAAAAAAATTACTGCTTTAATTAGATTTTTTTAAATACCACACAAACAGTTAGTAAAATTACGCATCACAAAGATTTTTCCTCTTGTTCTTAATGGTACTTGCAAAGAATATAGCTTGAACCCACTTAATTTGAACGTGACAGAAACTTTCCATTTGAAATCAAAATAGCCCTCCTTCCTCTTTTAGTGAAACTCAAATATTATTAATCTTGATGGAGAAATACTTAAGGAAGTTAATTAATTTTAATTTATAAAAATAACCCTCCTTCCTCTTTTAGTGAAACTCAAATATTATTAAGCTTGATGGAGAAATACTTAAGGAAGTTAATTAGTTTTAATTTATCAAAATAGCCCTCCTTCCTCTTTTAGTGAAACTCAAATATCATTAAGCTTGATGGAGAAATACTTAAGGAAGTTAGTTAATTTTAATTTCTTAGTCTAATGGCAAGTTACACGCGGGCTTATTAAACCACCGTAACCTACTCTCGCGTTCAAACACGTGGCGGTGGCGGGTCCCTTGCCGGTGTGCTTCAAGTTAATGTTATAAAGGTGAATATTGTCGCACGGGAACTGTGGGCTGCACATGAATTCCATGGCGACATCTGAGCTTGATGTCCCTCTGATGTTTACGTAGTGAACATCGCTGATCTTCACACGCGAAGGCTGCACAAGAAAAGTTTGCATGAAATTAGTAATTTTCTTTTAGCATTTTGTAGCCACCACATATTAATATGTATAGCTCAAAAAAAAAAAAAAATCCGATAAGGTGTTTTTGTTGTTTTGAATTATATACGGTTCATTGAAGAGGGAAAAAGATGTCTTTTACTAGCAGTAGTAATGGTCATCATAGCTAATATTATCACATGATCCACAAATGACCAAACCCTAATTTTTGTTATTGGCATTACTTTTAAGTCGAATATAGAAGATGATTTTGTTGTTCATGATCACCACAATCAACAGTAGTGATGATCACTACAACTAATAAAGATCCAAGTCCTTTGTTGTTATTGGTCACTAATAATTGCGATCACTATAACTCACAAAAATACGGGTCACTTGTAGCATGAAGAAATAAGAGAAAATAATATTATCACCGCAACTAATAATATGTGGGTCCTATTTGCACTATTAAAAAGTGAGCCCCAACTCTTTTTTTTGTACCCCTAACGTGGTGATGAATAGAAATGCTTTCTCCTGAAAAGGACATGAAAATGAAGAGACCAAACCTGCTTCTTGCAGCCGCTGGGGCAGTAGCCTTGGTCTATGATGATGGGGTTTCGGACGTTGTCCATTACCAGATCTTGGAAGATCATGCCTGTAGCTTTGCTTGGAGTTGATCCTGGCCATGTTTTGATTCTAATTCCGTTATCCGTCTTCAAAAATGTGGTGTTCTTCACAATGATTCCTCTCACATCTTCCTCATTCTCATACTTTCCCAGGCTGCCAACGCTGTAATGGACAAAAAGCACAAAACAATATATTAGAGTAAAAGCAAATAGGCAATATCCATAATGCATGGCATGAAAAACGACAATCGCGGAAACTATAATTTTGTTTCAAAGGGCATAAATTGAGATAAAATTTGTATTTTTCATTATTAATTTTTAATTTCTCTTGACCCGTTTTGGTTCATCAGTTTCAACACAAAATTTAAATTTTTGTGGCAGAAAAAACTGTAACAAAAAGAGTTAGATTGTGATTTAATCTTATAAAGCAAACACTTTTATCTTTCTCCTTTTCTCTCACTACATACCTTTTTTCTTTCTTTTATATATGTAAATTATATAAAACTAATTTCAATCCAAAGAATATGACGGATCTAATACTTGATATATATTTAGTGATCTTTGTTTGAATTATATTTTTGAATTGGACTGGTTAGTGATGTGATTACAATGCTTATAATTGAGAGGGGCATATTCATATTTTCTTCAGTGTGTGTTTATATATAATTGCATTTTCTTTATAAAAAGACAAATACATGTAAGTATAACTAAGACTTTCTTTAACAGTATAGTCAATATTAAAACTTTGAGAAAATGTAATTACCTAATGCCATGTCCAGGGCCACAGATAACTCTATTGATGGCGATGTTGGTGGAGCCTTTGATCATCCCAATGCAATCATCACCAGTGCCAATAACAGTTCTGCTTATCCTCACATTGTTGGAGGTGCTAATATGGATGCCATCAGTGTTTGGGCTATCTGCAGGGGCAAACACATGGAGTCTCTTTAGCCTAATGTTCTGGCTCTGAGTAACGAAGATGTGAACCCCTTTGCTGTTAGCAGAAGTAAAGCCTCTCAATACACCATTTGAAACCTTGTTGAGCTTTATGCTCTTCAACAAACAAAAGAAAAACAACAAAATCATACTTTTAGTTTCCTATGCTACTTTTTATTTATATATATATATATATATATATATATATGCTTTCTAAGTAAAGTATAATTAAACAGAAATTCGAGACGGAGCCATAAAACTTTATCAAAAGCATGAATTCAATGAAAATTTTTAACTGGAAGCCTATTTGTCAAAAATGGTTTAAATTATTTTTTACGATTCTAACTATTTTTACTATAGTTTTTCTTTTGTATCACAAAATTAAAAAAAAAAAGTTCAAACCATAAAAAACAGCTCAAACTGTTCCATCAAATGGACATTGAATCATTGTTTCTAGCCTCCTAATATACCACTTTCAGTTATCTCTTCTTGTTTTTAATCTATTTTTATCTTTCTTTTTTGTTGTACAATTAAAAGAAAACCTAATGAGATATATGATTGTAATTTTTATTTGAAAAGTTATATAAAATTTGGAATTGAATAATTTCAGTTGGGACAAAACGAGAACAAGTAGAGTAAATATGTTAAATAAGAAAATTAAGTTATTAATTAGGGCTCAAGGTGGTTCCAACCTTGAAAAAAAAAAAGTTTCAAATGGCATGGGAAACTTACAGAGGGGAGTTGAATACAATCGTTGTTATTCTGGCAGTCATTGTATTTCCAAGCAGCCTCGCCTTGGCCGTCGAAAGTGCCTGATCCGATGACCACCAAGCCATTTATCGCCTCGAATAAGAACCATTGAGGCTCTTCATACAAGGAGATATCTGTGTCAGCTTTTAGAGTGCCTTGAACGTGAACAACCATGGGTCCTGGACCACTGCATGGCCCAGCAAATGTGACCGGTCCGAGCTTGTAGATACCCGGAGGGATGAGAACCCTTGCTCTTCCTCTGTAGTGACATGCTGCAACCCATGTCTGCATGAAAGCCTACAAACAAACAAATAACCAAAAATAAAAAATAAAGCGAAGAAACTTATGATCAATTTGAAAAAAATTACTTAGAATTAAGGGAAGTTTCAAAACCATTTCTTGACTTGGGGTTTAAGAAAGGCGCGGATTCGATATTGTATAAAAGAAATAATGATAATTGACATGGTTTTCCTGCTCATGGGAATGTTTCAAGTTTGTGTTATATATTGTCTATTTCTAAATCCTAAAACCAAACGTATAGAATTATTTGCTAAAAAATAATATCGCAAAATTAATTATTACTTTTCTTAGCCCGCCTTATAACTTCACAAGGTTGATCTTCAAATTTAATCTGCGGGCAAGATTCCAAGGATCAATCCTAGGATTGGTTTATTTATATAAAAAAAATTATCCATTTTAAAAAATAGGCTTTAAATTTGGCTTTTAATTCTGATATTATTCTGAAACAACCAAATGATCATAAGCTTATACAACATTCACCTCAGTGTTATCTTTTCTTCCTCCGGGCTTAGCACCAAAGCTTAAAACGTTAAAGATTCTCTCATTAGGAGCAGGTCTTTCATGGCGAGCCAAATTGGTTCCTCGGAAAGTGTCGGGAGTCGAAGGCAGTGGAACTTTGGCGGTCACACAATAAGCCAGTGATAGGCACAACATTAAACCGAAAAGATTGTGGCAAGACCTTTCTGTGAGGGCCATTGCCACACTTCTAAAACCAAATTGAAATGTATGAATTTTTCTTTTTTCTTTTTTCCTTTTCTTTGAGATCAAAATACCTCCGGAGAATTCATGCCAACCGATAAAATGAAAGGAGAGAAAAAAAGGGAGAGAACAAAAAATTTAGGTTAGGGTTAAGTCTCTTTCTGTTTCTATGTCTTGTAGCTTGTTTTAGCAAAGTATTTTGTTATTAGCACTGCTATTTTGGGAGGTACTAAATCGATGGAGGGCAATGATTGAGTTGTTTATTTTTTCTTTTATGGTTAACTTGGTTTGGCTAAAGTTAGTGATGCTTGCCTACTTCTTCTCTATTAATCTCTCTATATCGTCCACAAATTCAGTAGCTTGCCCCCATTTTTTATGTTAAGAATTCGTTGTGATTTGTGTGATTTTTGGATTTTGGTATTAATATTATAAGTAATAAATATAAATATATGTTAAAATAGAATTGTGATGAAAACCATCATCATCTAAGATCATTCATGTCAAATCATCAAGAATATTAATAAGATACGGAAGCTAACCTGAATCCATTGATTGAATGTGATTCTTGAGCCTTTTGGTTGAGGATCTTCCAAGTCTGGTACGTAAATCCTCCTTTACAGAATGCTCTGTAATTTCTCAGTAGATGGAGAACAGAAAAATAATGTACGTACTGACTTGAGGACCACAACCCCTTTATATAATTGCTAAACCCTAACAATTATCCTTAATTACCAATTTAGCCTATCATAAAATTAGTAATTACCCTTTTGGTCTTTACACATAGGAGGCCCACACTTAATGATGCATTAAAAGCCCAAAACCTAAATTGATCAATTTTATTTTTTGCAACCTTATCTGATAGCCTTTAATTCATATTTATTTAATATATTAGCCCATATATTGGATTTTGATCCAACAATCTCCCACTTGGGCTATATATGAAACTTTATAAATATGAATTATACCTTATGAGCTCATGAATTTTGCTATCAAAACCTTATACATCTCAACAATCTTGTCCATTAGCCATATTAATATAGGACCAAAGCGACCTTTGTTACATATGTCGTAACTAGACCCATCAATGATCACATATACCAATACAACTAACGACAAGATCAAGCATGAATGTGTAGCATGGAAATTTCATGCAATGTGATCATAACATGCCTATTTTCAACTGGTCCACCTGAAAACCTTAGTGAGATCAAACCATACCAAAATCAGAGTGTGAATAAACTGAAACTTTATTTCTGCAGAAAATAACCTTAAAATATTCATAAACTGAAATAACTGAAAATGTCTATATCAAAAGAGCATTTAAAATTTCAAACTCCCACTAAAACTGAATATCCTAAAATGATATGACACCCATACGAGCAGTATGCTCATGAAATATTTTGGGTGGCAATCCCTTAGTAAGCGGATCCGCAACCATGGAGTTTGTGCCGATGTGCTCTATAGACAACTGTCCACTCTGAACTCTTTCTTTCACAACCAGGAACTTGATCTCTATATGCTTTGACTTCGTCGAGCTCCTGTTGTTGTTGGAATATGAAACTGCTGACTTATTGTCACAAAATAACTTGAGTGGTCTTTGAATACTGTCCACTATGCGCAGCCCTGTGACAAAATTTCACAGCCATGTTTCATGATTGGATGCTTCATAACATGCTATGAACTCTGCCGCTATCTTAGAAGATGCTATAAGAGACTGTTTAGCACTCTTCCAAGAGACAGCACCTCCAGCCAGAAGGTAGACATAGCCCGACGTAGATTTCATACTATCTTGGCATCTAGCATAATTGGAGTCTGTATACCCAATGATCTCAAGCTGTTTCGACCTCCGATACGTGAGCATGTAGTCCTTTGTTCTCTGTAAATACCTCAAGACTCATTTGGCTGCTACCCAATGATCCTTTCTATGATTGCTTAAGTACCTGCCCAACATCCCTGTAACGTACGCAATATCCTGTCGCGTACAAACCTGAGCATACATCAAACTCCCTACTGCTGACGCATAAGAAATCTTCTGTATTTCCTTAACCTCAAAATCATTCTTAGGGCACTGATTGAGACTAAACTTGTCTCCCTTAGCCACAGGGGTATCACCTGGTTTACAATTCTGCATGCCATATCTTTTGAGAACCTTTTCGATATAGCCATTTTGTGATAATCCTAAAATACCCTGAGAGCGATCTCGGTGTATCTGTATACCCAGCACAAAAGAGGCATCACCAAGATCCTTCATCTCAAATTTCTTTGATAGAAATCTCTTGGTTTCGTGCAATAAGCCTATATCGTTGCTGGCAAGCAAAATGTCATCGACATAGAAAACCAGGAAAATATACTTGCTCCCACTGAACTTGTGGTATATACAATCATCGACCAAATTCATCTCAAAACTGAACGAGATGATAAACTGATGAAATTTGTAATACCACTGACGAGAAGCTTGCTTAAGCCCATAGATGGATTTCTTTAATTTGCAAACCATCTTCTTTGCATCTCCCGACACAAAGTTTTTCGGTTGCACCATATAGATTGTTTCATCAATGTCGCCATTGAGAAACGCAGTCTTAACATCCATCTGATGGAGCTCAAGATCAAAATGTGCCACTAATGCCATTATAATCCTGAAAGAGTCTTTCGAAGAAACCGGAGAGAAAGTCTCTTTATAGTCGATGCTTCTTTCTGTGTAAAGCCTTTAGCGACAAGACGAGCCTTATATCTCTCCACATTGCCTTTCGAATCCCTCTTGGTCTTAAATATCCATTTGCAACCAATGGGTTTCGCACCTTCAGGCAATGGGACAAGATCCCAAACGTCATTGTCCTTCATAGACTTTATCTCTTCATTCATGGCATCAATCCACTCTTGAGATCTAGAACTTTCTATGGCTTGATGAAAGTTGATTGGATCTTCTTCTACTATACCAATGTCATACTCATGTTCTTGGAGAAATACAATGTAATCATCTGGCACCGCACTTCTCCTTTCTCTAGTGGATCTCCTTAATGGCATATGTTCTTGAGGTGGTTGAGTTTGTACTTCTGGAACAATTTTTGAATTGGGAGGTTCTCCGACATTGTCTTGATTTGGGTCTGCTTCTTGAACAATGTCAGGATTAGGAACTTGATCAATGTCAATAACAACTGTGGGAATATCAACATATTCCTCTTCAAAGACAAAGTCCCTAATCATATCTCCCCTCATAAACTTGACATCCTCAAAGAATCGGGCATTTTTTGTCTCAAAAATCAACTTAGTTGTGGGATCATAAAACTTGTACCCCCTAGATCTTTCAGAGTATCCAATGAAATAACAACTAACCGTCCTTAAGTCTAGTTTCTTTTCATTAGGCCTATAAGGCCTTGCCTCAGCTGGACATCCCCAAACATGCAGATGCTTTAGACTAGACTTCTTGCCCGTGCAAAGTTCGTAAGGGGTTTTGGCAGTTGCCTTAGTTGGAACCCTGTTAAGGATATATGCTGCAGTTTTAAGCGCTTCTCCCCAGAGCAATTCTAGTAAGGTAGAATGAGAAATCATTCTCCTCACCATGTCTTTAAGCGTCCTGTTTCGTCTTTTAGGAATGAGAAATCATACTCCTCACCATGTCCTTAAGCGTCCTGTTTCGTCGTTCAGCAACACCATTCATAGTGGGCGAACCCGGCATAGTGTATTGTGGGACGATATCGCTTTCCTCTAGGAATTTAGCAAACGGTCCTGGACGTTGCTCACCTGAACGGTCATATCTACCATAGTATTCACCACCACGGTCAGATCTGACGTTTTTGATCCTTTTGCTGAGTTGGTTTTCAACTTCAGCCTTATAATTTTTGAACACATCTAGCGACTGTGACTTTTCATGAATGAGATATATACAGCCATATCTAAAAAAATCATCTATGAACGTTATAAAATATTATTGACCATTCCAAGAAGCCATAGGGAATGGCCCACAAATATGTGTATGTATTAATTCTAAGATGTCCAAAGTTCTGTTGGTTTCAAATATCCTTTTATTGGTTTGTTTCCCCTTAATACAGTTAACACAAATATCACAATCTGTAAAATCTAAAGAGTCTAGAATTTCGTCTGACACAAGTCTTTCTATTCTCCTTTTAGAGATATGACCCAATCTTTTGTGCCATAACGTAGCTGAATTCTCATTGGTTAATTTTTGCTTTATACCTCATGTACTTAATTGCAGGGATTCATTAAATGAAGCAATTGTATCAAGTAAATAAAGATTATCGTAACCTGATAAAGAACCAAAACCAACTAATTTTGAATCATGAAACAAACTAAATTTTTCATTTTCAAATGAACAAGAATAACCAGATTTGTTCAAAGCAGAAATAGAAATTAAATTTCATCTAAAAGACAGTACAATAAATGTTTCATCAAGATCCAAATAAAATCCAGTCTTTAACAATAATCTAAATTTTTCTATTGCTTCTACTTCAACTTTCTTGCCAGCGCCTACGTAGATGTATCTTTCACCATCATTTGGCTTTCGGCATCTTAGGCATCCTTGCATAGACACACTGATATGAGTGGTTGCACCAGAACCCATCCACCAAGTGTGTTCAGGTACTGAAGTTAAATTAACCTCTGAACAAACCAAATTAAGAAGCATCTCTTTTCTGACACGCCAAGCGTGATAATTGGTGCAATGCTTCTTAATATGTCCTACAGCTCCACAGAAGAAACAACCCGTGCCTTCCGGATCAACCGGTCTCTTTTGTTGTTTCTTTTGAGGTGCCGTAACTGTAGCTTCCTTATCCTTCTTTCTTTTCTTCCATTTGTCCTTGGAAGTACTAGCCAAGTAAGCACTATCTGTCTTTTCTTGCTTCAGCCTTTCCTCTTCTTGTACACAATGTGAGATGAGCTCATTAAGAGACCAAGTCTCCTTTTGGCAGTTATAGCTCACCTTGAACTGACTGAATTGTG
>CAMOHE010042249.1:0-19099 GCA_946598075.1 Artocarpus hirsutus
GGCGAGATCATGTCATAGTTTCATATGTGATTCTCATATAATAGCAGTCAACATAGATACATATATCTTGTGGTAAAAAAATCAATTTTAATTCCATAAAACCTTACAAAAGATGAGTAATAGAATCCCTACCTTTCAAGCTTCTCAACAATCTTTTAACCTCGAAATTAATTAACGTTAGATCCACACACTCTTGATCCTAAGTCGTGCATAAAGACAATTAAAACTAAAGCACAACATATAACCACATCCATAAATGAATTATGTGTAAATCTACATATTTTTGTCTCTAAATCACTTAGGATAGTGTTGGAAAGGTTGCAAGATATTAAAGGATTAGAAGGTGAGCAAAGTTGGGTTCACTTTCTACAATTAGCACATGGGTTAACAGGTGATTTACTTAAGGTAAACGGGTGATATACTGCCATTAGTAGGTTTACTAGTTTTCAATTCAAGAATTGAAAAATTCATAGAAAATAAAATACAACTCCAATTTAGGCTCATGATAGCTCGTTGGAAAGCTTAGGATGTCTACTTTTTGAATATGCAAACCAATTTATAAAATTCATTTTCGTCAAATCCTAAAATTTTAAGAAAAAGCCACTGCCTATGGAGGTATTACAAAGTTTATGGGATGTTAAGTTCTTTCTCAAAGCATATTATCCTTAATCAAAATGCCAAAATCATTCCAAAATATGTAGCATGCATTATATAATCATAAAAAACATATTTTCATGAGTTTTATATGAAAATCATCATCAAACCAAAATAAAGGTTGGTTGTTGGTTTTTATTCAAGACTCAAGTTTTTGTTCATAAGTGCTCAAATATGCATGCTAATATAATTAGAAATTTGCATGAACTTTGAACAAAAAAATTATACATTAAAGATGGAGAAACACATACTAAACCAAGTTTGAATTAAAGAAAACCTACCTCAAAACTCCTTTGAAAAACACCAAACTTAGGGTAAAAATTAAGCTTGAATTGACTCCAAAACGGCTTCAAACATGGCAAAAAATTATAGTTACTTTTGCCGCAAAGAAAGATTTATGCTTTGTGTTTTTAGTTAGAAATTGAAGTGAGAAAGGAGAGAATGAGAAACTAGAGATGAAAGTGGTGATGGTTGAATAAAAAGGCATCAAAATAATTGAGGAGCGAGAGATAATTGTAGGTTTATGGGGAAAGTTATAGGAAGAAACAAATGAGCATTAAAAGAAAATATTATCATGTCTTCCATGGAGACTTTTGGCAAATAATGCCAACATAATTGAGGGGGCAAAGGGGGCAAGTTATAGAAGAAGATGAAGGAAGCATTAAAAAAGTGGTTTAGAAAATATATCAATGTTTCATAGTAATTGAGGTAAATTAATTCTATGTCTCCTTTAGAGACCTTTAGCCAAATGAGAAAGAGGCTACTTAATTGAGCATTAATGTAGCGGGACAAGGTTGGTAGAAGTGGGTTATAGGTAAATTTTTAACGTTTCCTATGGAGACTTGGTAAGAAATACTAAAGTGACATTTTATTCATATGATTTATATAAAAATCATGCTCGTTAAAATAACGCGTGTTTTAACTGGCTTGTCATACCTCTTTCCCTCATGCTTTCGCCAAACCTGACCCACCTCTGGCTTTTTTCTCCTTTCGTCGAACAACTCTTTACCTCTTTTAGTCCCTTGGTCATGTTTAGACACTGACCAATTCCTCCTTTCATCGTCCAACCCTTCCTTTCACATGGTTCCCATAAACACAACAGAAAATAGTTGTCCAACTTTGTACTTGACCATCCTGCTCTTAGATCTCACCGCTTTCCTCCACAACCAGCTCCTCCCAGCTTCGTCGGCATATAAATTCACCAACTCCACCTCCGTTTGGCCACTGTAGTGAAAAGACTTTCCTCCACCTCTGTTGCCCTCTATTCTTACCCTATCACAAATTACTATGCAATATGGGGGACGGTGGTGGACCATGGGGAGCTATATGTGACGTGACACAAAGTACTCATAGGGATGGAAAAGATGTGTTTGTGAAAATGATATATGTGTAAATACATACATATATACACATTGTAAAAAACAAGAATAGCATGAAATTTGTTGAAAAAATAGTAAGTAGCAGAATTTTAAAATTTTTTATATGAGAGTATTTTTCAAAACACAAGTTTGACACACTGTATGTATAAATTAACCAGATTTTACTAAGCTTTGAATGCCGAAGAGCTCCCGCAATCCGTGAAGAGAAGTAATGTTTCTAAAAAGCCTCAACCAACTGGTCTTTTTTTCTATTCTTTATCCATGATCGGAATAAGGATGGGCTCATGTTGTTTAGCTTTTCTACCAAGTAACTCTCCTTCCAACCAGTAGAGAAATAACCAAAGCTATAATTCATGATTTGTGAATAAAAGCCTTCCTAGGAGTTTCAGAGTCTCACTCTAGATTTCTTAACTAATCTTAATAATAATGAGACTCACTCCTCTTTTATAGAAGTTGGACCCAAGATTTAGTCCCTATCAGATAAGGCCTCAAAAATTCGAATCAAAATCAAATCAGAATCAATATTTGATAAAATCTGCATGAAAATGAGTGATCTTTTTATCGCCTAGTCTACAGGCCAAATTGGTAGATTGGCCTACCAAACCTCCTCAATCGACAGGCCGAACTTAAAAATCGACCTGCCAAAGCTTCTATAAAAGATCCCTACGAATTTTTATTTTTCACCCGAGATTCTTAAGATAGAGCCTCAGTTTTAATTCAAATAACCTAATACAAAAGTTAACTGATTAAAACAATCATATCTAGATAATCTCTAGGAAAATAAATATTCGTGATAATTCAACAAGTTTATCTTGAATTAATTTAAAATTAATCCAACCAATGAACAGACATGAATTATCTGATCCCAATAATTCAACAAGTTTATCTTGAATTAATTTTATCATAAAATTAATTCAATCAATAAACAAACATGAATTATCTGATTTTATCGAATTTTAGCCAATCTGATGAATTTGACTTAAGTCACCAATTATTGAAAAAGCATGCCGTATCGTTACAAGATTTTTGTGAGCTAGCAAAAGGGACCAAATGGACCTAGATAATTCGAGCTCCTGATAATTATGAAACCTAATATTCTAGATATACATTTCATAATTATCAACTCTAACACTACTCCACTAAAAGCTTAGAGCTACACTCTCGAACTATATAGAATTACAAAGCCCGAATAGTTAAGTCTCCATGACATATCATAGTGTATTGTATCCCAATAGGATTATCCATATTTGGCTTAAGGACAAGTTCTGTCTTACCTTCCCGATTATTTTTATTTTACGTTTCATTATCTCATCATCGAAAAACTCACAATTCAAAGACAGTGTACCATTCTGTTACACTTATGTATTCAAATGGTTGAGTGCTTCAGTTTTTTAATTACAGGATAACGTATATAAGAGGATATCACTACTCCTAAAGAGGAGCTATAGATTTCATATATATGAATAACAGGTTTACACTATCAAGATTTATGCCTCTAATGTACCAGCATGCGTACTACTATAAAATGTGAATGTCATCCTTTGGTACATCAAAAGACATAAGTCAAGACAACAGGTCCACTATTCATCTCAAGATTAAGATACAATACAAATGATTGCTAAAGTGAATCGATTTGTCGAGACAGAATTATTAATCCAAATCAATTCACTTTATGTCCCGATCGAATACATCGTCACCTATGACAATGTGTCAATATTTCTATCCATGGGGTCTATCTCCGATGGTCAAGACAAACCATCTCCCGTTAGAGATATAGACAACATAACAATCTTTGCATGAATAAAGCGCCCAACTTTATTCCCTCGATTGCGGATCTTATGATTTAGACCATCACCTTAAGAATTGTGTTTTTCGCATAATCTGTCCATCATATGCTTAATTCTTAAAAGTTTAGAACGACAGTTTTAGACTTTTGCTTGTTAAATATACATTTAACAAATATGAACATAAAGAGGAAAAGATTTGGTATGTAAATAATAAATAAATTCTTTATTGATAAAAATGTCTCCAAACATGTTATATTTTTACTCTTTAGGGCATATACGTCTAACAAAATTTAGAAAATATTTTAGTGCATGTTTGAATGAAGTTTTCACAATAAAAAAGAATTCTAAATATTACATGCATTTTTTTGGCTTTTGGGAGTTCAAGGTAACTTCAAAGACAAAGTCCACATAAATGAACTCTTTAGTATTTTGTAACCAAATAATTTGTCTTAACTTCTTTGTGGTTAAGGAAGAATGTGGAGATAAATAAATTTATGACATAAAATAGAAGACTTTATATGACCATCATAAATTGATTGAGATAGAAAGAAAAAAAAAATCCTTTGGAGTAATTTTAATGCCTTGATCATTATCTAGAAATATCTTAGCTACTACCTTGAATATACACAACATGGACCGAAATAAATGCACCATGAAGGGTCCATGTTTTGTACATTGTAAGACATGGAGGGGACATATCTAGCCTGTGCAATCACAATCCATTCATTATGAACTTAAAGGTCAGATTGACTAAGCAAAAGGCCCCTTTTTTTTTTCCCGATCAATGGAGCATGCATTTACAATTACAGTTCATTGTGGAGCCCATTTTGAGGCCCAATGTGTTAATCAGTTCTGTTTTGTTGCTTGTAGGGCCCATTTTTCTTTTGTCAAAAATGGGGTCCTTTACATGGTTGCTGCCGACCCATTATGAAAGACACAGAGGGGAGTGAAAAGGAGAGATTTCATTACAATATAGACTAGGAAAAATAAATAAATAAATAAATAAATAATAATGATGACATTTAAAAATTGAACAAATATATTGGTGACACCATGATCAATTCCATTGTTGCCTAATGCTACTTTCAAAAGTGAAGGGTCTAATGGTTTAAAGTCAAGTTGTCTATCTATTGTAGATAAGTGAAAGGTCTTGAATTCAAATCATCGAAAATAAAAATTTATGGTGGAAAAAGCATGACCAATGTGGTATTACTATACATTAAGAAAAAGAAAAAGATGAAAGGAAAATAAAAGTCTATGCTAGTAATTAGTTTATGATCAATATTGATAGTGACAGAGAGGAGATAGATAGGTGGTCATTGTTGTCCCTTGTACTACAATTTTATAAACCTTTCACAAAAAACTATTCATTGACTTCACAATTCAGCCGATAGTCTTATCACTTGAATTATTAAGTCATTCTTATGGCATATGCATTACAATTGCGTATTGTAAATGGTTAGTGGCAGCTTGGTGCTTCTTGTCATGCTCTCTCTCTCTCTCTCTCTCTCTCTATATATATATATATGTATGTATGTATGTATGTATTTCTCTAGTTTTACTTAAATATTCGAAGGTGTGATCTTGAAGAATAATTGTTCTAAACTAATGATGAGTCCTCACGAAATGATGATTTGTGATAAGTTTAAAAAACAATAAAAAAAACATATGATCATATTATGAGATAGATTGAGATGCTTAAACAAAATTAAATTTTTGAGAGCTAGGTGAAATCTTGAAAGGATATATGAACAAACAAAAAAAAATTATATATTTAACCATATTAATCTTATCTCTTTGTAGCACTTGATTGTGTAATACACTAAACTAAACATTCATTGATTCAAATTACCCTTTCATATACAAAAAAATGCTATGGCCTATTATATTTGGAAGAATGAATGAACAAGTGAATAAATAATGAAATAAACTAATAAATCTAGGGCGGCTTCCTCGCAGGCCATTACCTAACTAAAAAGACAAAGTAGCATAGATTTGGTCCATGGTCTTAACATAATTAGCAATAATGATGCGCAAATGCCATGTGTTGGCAAGGCATTAGAGTTTTATATATTGGAAACGATGAATCACCACTAAGATTTCTACGTCCAGATGAACCGTCCATAGTCTAATTGAAAATTATAATGATATATGCGGTTGGGTTGTAATCTTTGAATTTAATTGATCTCTCTTTTTACTTGTCTTTTAATGGTTGATTGGACACATATAGTTATTATGTAGGTTACATGTAATAAGTAGTAAATTTTCTATTTCTAGACATAAAAAATTGAAGCATTGTTATTGACGCCGGAGTAAAGCAATTATTTTCTTTTTTATTTTTTTAAGTTGTAACTAACCAAAGGTATAATAAAATTTTTTTGACACTATCTAGGATCAAATTTGAGAATTTAGAGGCTCTTCGAAGAATCCTTTATAAATACGTAAACATACCGATGGACAAGCTCGGGCATTATTTTGATGCCTAAATTATATAAGACACCTCTCAAATTCAAGTATGCTCCTGCATTAATTACCTTAATTATTAAAAAGAAAAGGAAATTTTTTTAATAGATGTTGGAAGAGTAACATGTATAACTCTTTGGATCGTAAGATTAAAAAGAAAATTACTAGAGTTGTTGATTAAAAAGAAAATTTCGAAGAATCTTTTATAAATACGTAAGCGTTCCCATAGACAGGCTCGGTTATTATTTTGATGCCAAAGCTATATAGGACACCTCTTAAATTTAAGTATGCTATTACATCAATTACTTTAATGATTAAAAAAAAAGAAAATTTCTTTAATAGATGTTGAAAAAGTAATATGTATATGTTTTTGGATCGTAAGATTAAAAAGAAAATTACTAAGTTGTTGATTTACCATCCTTACCTTGGTGTCAATACAAAATATAAGGTTTTCATGTTTTACAAGAAAAGGGCCCACATTTCCTAAATACAGAAGAATTGTCGGCAACACGATTATGTGCACTTCCATATTGGTGATAACTGGTAATTATACCAAAGCTTTTTCCATCCATTAATTTGGTCCAAGTGATAGCTGATGATTCTCTTGTAATGTCACCTTCAAACTCCAAAGCTCACGTCTGTTTCACTGTTGGAATGTACAACTTTCAAAAAGGGTAAGGAAAAAAGTGGGAGGATTAAAAAAATAAATAAATATGAAAGATTAAAACATAGTACACTACACCCCATCTCTGATTCTTCTTGATAGAGAGATAATTTCATTATTAGAATCATATCTCTGTCACTATTAAAAGCAAGAAAATTAGTCCAATCCCAATTCATTATTATTACTAACCATTTGCCATAGGAAATCCATATATCTAAAATCAACCCCTTTTTTTTAAAAAAAAAAATTTCTCTCAATTTCACTCTTGAGCTTGGTGTTTGTGTGCCCACTCACCTCAACCAAACAACATGAATGATTTCTAGTGGTTAGCTTTTGCAGTGGTGCCTAAATGTAGACAAGAAGGAACTATTAGCACTTTTGGGCAAAGTTGCCACTAGAGAGAGAGAGAGAGAGAGAGAGAGAGGGGGGGGGGGGGGGGGGAAACACAATTATTAAACCCAAGATGGGGGAGTTGGGTTCACAACCACAATCTTCAAGAACCTATTTAATGGGATGAGTAAGACTGGATGGTCACAGGCACATGGATATACTTGTGTTAGTGCGAGAGGCTGATGTTTACACTTCGAAAACACACCATGAATCTGTAAAAAGGCAAACCAATGAAAAATTAAAAAAAAAAAAAGAAGAAGAAAAAAAGAGAATAGCTTAAACAGTTGCTACCCTTTACTCTTTTTATGTTTCTTTATTTCTCTTTTTCAATGTTTCATCCATAGTGGGGATTACTGGATTCAAAACTGCAATAAATAATGTCTCTATCTTTAGCCTTACTCCATCCATCCATCACACACAACACCAAATCCAACCTTTGTAAAGTAGACTCATGGCTGGTCATTGAAATTCCCACAAAAAGAAGGCAAAATAAAATAAAATAAAATAAAAATTCATAATGTTCGAGTTGAGCGTGAAATATGGATATCTAGGGGAGTGAATGGTTTTATGCCCATGATCTTTTCTTTTGGGGGGTTTGTGGATTCTTATCTCGTGACCCACCTGCACTTTTAAAGGACAATTATATAGCCCATTACCCTTTTACATAGTAACGTGAGAAAGAATATATATTACAATGAGGAGAGGAGAGAAGCACCATGGAAGTCTCTTTGCCTGACTTTAAGGTTTCTATCATCCTTAAAAAAAGTGCCTAATCTTTGAAAATAATATTATAGTATAACCCTCATATGAAGACAAAAGAAACTTAATTTTTTTGATATATATATATATATATATATATAGATATAGCTATATATATGTTGATGAAATCAAACTTAGTTAATAGTACTTTGTCGTTGGAAGTAGACGAACTGAAGTGCTCTTTACATTTGGCAGCCTTTACCTAGGGGTAACCTTTCGGTTAAACTTGTGATTCATATATATTTATATCTATACATACTTACAATGAATTAGCTAAGAAAAAAAATTGGTACATATTTTGGGACCATCAAAAAATTATGATTTTGATACTGCCATAGTGTAGCTAGCTAGCCAGGCTAGCTAAGGTCTTATCAATTTTTTTCTCGAGTGACTTGTGATATGGGTGTGTGGGGTCTCTTTTGTTTAAAGGTGAATATGTGTGCATATGTGATAAGGGGAGAGAAAAAGGTACCAAAAAAAAAAGCAACAAAATCAATTCTAAGATGATGGGAGAGTAGTACATGAGTGCCCCCCTTTCACAAGGGAAGAAAGTTGGGGTTCCCATCATGGCCCCCATGCCCTCTTTAATTGGATGCATATTCTATGCCTTTGTACTGTCCATTTGCTTGGGCACAGCCCCACCTCAACTGAAAATATGGAATATATATACAAACAAATACACAGATATATATATATATATATGCATATGTGATTTACATCACAAAAGTGGACAACTTATGTGACGCACATTTACATCCTACTTTTCACCTCGTCCCTCATTCCCTTAACCAAAAAGAACTTAATTTTCTTTTTCATTTTCTTTTTTTTAGGAGGTTTTTGAAGAAAAGCACATCGCATGGGCCTAGGTACTTTGGAAGGAGACTTGTCCTTTTATGTCCTCAGAAGAAAATTGGCCATTGGGTTAAGTGTCACTTCCTACATCGTCGGCATTTTAGTTGGCCTTATTATGTGCGTGGTGTGTACGTGACTATGAGTGCTACTACTTCAATTTTGAGTTTTTATAGCATGCTCTTGGTTATATATTATTATTAGTTGTCTATGTGTGACAATTTTGTAATATAAATGTCCAATGAATATCACTAGGGGGAAGAAGGAAGAAATGGGGTAGGGATGGCCCACATGAAATGGATATGTGATTCTATAGGGTTGGGGAGGCGGGGGACCTAAATTAAGCAACAAAGTTGGATTAGTTTAGTTTATTCACAAATCTTTTGCTTTCTCTCATATATATATAATATATATATATATATATATATATTCTTTGAGAGGAGACATGGGATTGTGTGTCTATTATTTGTCTTTCTTTAGGGCATTAATAAAATGTGTGTGATTTTCTAGCTAGTTAATGGTTTGGGTGAATATCAACTAAAATATTAGAGGAGGTTTTGGAATTCCAATGTGCGATGCACCACTTTAAACAAAAAAAAAAAAAACTTCATGATATGTGCTATCTTCAAAAATTAGTACTTAATTTCCCTTTGACAATCCCTATTATCTCCAAAGATACTGCTAGATCAAATTTAAAATCATAAAAATAAAAATGAATATCGTACTATCATGATCGAATAAATAAATCTTATTATGGTATAATCCAGGTCCATTCTAATCCACAACCAACCATTTTCAATTGCTAATTGAATCCGTGATTCTTTTCATTATAATTTCGATTTCTTTAATGTGTGGTCATGTTAGGTTGTGCTAATTTGTATTAAATTTTTTAAAAAGAAACGAATCAATGAATTTGATAAAGATCATGTTTTAGCATATCCTAGTGTCAAAAACAAGAACTATAAGAAACAAAATTCTTAAAAAAAAAAAAATCCATTTGCAGCCAAGCATGGTAGGGGTCCATTCAAACTGTTCTAACTAGTTGCTAAACGTACGGAACTGCATAATAAAGAATAATTAATTAGTTTTTTAATTGATGAGAAAACTATCATTGTTTTTATTGTTTTATTTATTGGTAGAGAAAGGGATCTCATTCGAAAAAAAAAAACATATTTATTTTTCTATAGCCGCCAGCGCATGTTGACGCAATAAGTTTGAATTTGCTTCAACTATAATCAAGCATTAAATCAATTAAACTTAGAAAAGTTTTGAACCAATTGAGAGATTGACAAATCTGTTGCCTCCAATTTTAATACACTTCTCTCTCAACCTCTCTAACAATAGTATAATTCCTGAAATAATTTATTCAATTTTAGAACTTGTTATGCCCCAAATATCTCTAGCAAAAATAGTAAAATATCATTTTGGTGGTAGATGTTCATATGACAGGTATGTACATAATTCATGAATGAACCCACATGACACACGCACATGCATTATATATGTATATGTGTATGTATATCTAAGAAAATTATGTCCTTCTATTTAAATCTTCTGCTATCTCAACCATTTTTCTTCCCAAAGGCAAGTAAAGGATAGGGTATCTGACATAATATGATAATGACCTTATAGTGTTTTAAATAGATGAAATGAAGAATCCAACTGGCATTGGCATTGAAATTTCACCAAATGAGACTTGTCCTAATTATCCAACATATATATATATATATAAATATATACAATAGGATTCGTTTCTGACGAATTAGAAATACATATGGCATTATATATAAACATATATATATGTATATATGTGTATACATGTAGTATGTATAATATTAGTGAAAACAGAAAGTTGTTCTCAATTGGGATTCGGACAAGTATTAGAGTCGATCACAAATACATATACATACATTTATATATGTTGGTGTATGTTATCAGGAAGAAGAGAAAGAGGATAAGAATTTCTAGAAACGGAATATGTTTGAGGCGTGTATAAAACACTTTTTTAAAGGTTTTATTTGTCTTTATTTATTCAAGTTTGTTAGAGAGTTTTACAGCAAATTACTCCCGAAATACAATAAATATTTGAATACTATATTTAACAACAATATAATGTTTCAGAAAAATATATGAATTATGTAACAATTTTAGAGTTTTTAAAAAGACAGGGGTGTCATTTGATGAATAAATGTAACCGAATCAATCCATACAACCTTTACTTAAGAGTATCTTTTTAAATGTAAAGGTATTTCTTCATTCGTAAAGGTTTCAAATCATGTATCAATATATCTACTACAACGAATATATTTGTTGCTAATAGATATTCAGGTTTGTATAAAAGTATACAACTAATAAATACAACTTTTGGAACAACTCAAAAAACACAAATATCATCACACATTAGCTTGGGAAAGCATTGTGGTGCCAGCTTTTTGGCATCGCGGCACTAGGTGCACTACACCTATTTTCCTCATGGAAGACTAATGGGCACCACGGTGCTCCAAGCCAAGCTCCGAGGCTACTGCCTCCAAAAATGCTGATTCTTATTTTGGTGCTACGGCCTCAATTTTAAGAGTCACCATGCTCCATGTATGCACAAAACACATTAAAATTGTGATTTTTGAAAATTTTAATGTGATCTTTTGATCTCAAACATGTTATAAAGGCATATTACAATCTCTCCAACAATAAATAAATAAATAAATATATATATACACACACACACACAACGATGGGTCAATTTCTTGACCTAGTTTGTATTATTTTGCATGTGATAGTATATATGAAATGCATATGAACACACAAGATGTCATATATGCATGCTTATAGATGGAAACGGGATTTATTCGAGAAGAAACTTAACCAAACTAAGGAAATGTCTAATCAATAAATGACTAAGAATGCATGGAATCATTTAATTTCATCTTAAAAAGAAATCAATAAATATTTAACTTATTGACAAGTTGCGTAGAGCTTGGCAAAGTTTACATAATGACAATGCCGTGCAATGCACAAAGATCAATTTTGACGTATGAATTTTTTGTTCTGACTTTAGCATAGATGCAAACTTGGAAGAAAGGAAAGAACATTCTGCAATAAATAAATAAATAAATATATATATATATATATATATTTATTAGGCTTCAGACATATTTGTTAGTTGGCCAAAAGTTCAAAGGAAAATACTGAAATAGTTGGAGACATTATGAATAGTTGTGAAGGAATTTTCTACCTTCGACTATGTTTTTCTTCAAAAATAAAATAAAAATAAAAATAACCCATAATTTTAATGATCTATGAATGTTCCAACGCAGGCCAAAAAAGAATCCTAATCGATGTTTCCACGTCAAAAATTGTGTCCACTTGTGGGCATTATGGTGTTTCAGGCTCCCACAAGTCAATTAAAGAGGAAAGAAAAAATATTTTATTGATTTTATTTATTTTTTTCCAATCGGACCAAAAGGGGCATCATTTCTTTTTTAGGTAAATTGTTTGCTACTTCTGATAAGATTCCTAGGCAGGAACACCTTTTATTTTAAATTGGGAAAAAGTCCAATCACCCCATAACAATTTAAATTACATAAAAACAATTAAATAATTAATTAAGAGCAAAAAGGTGACTTTAATAGTTAACATGAAGGAAATCATTATCACAAGTTAGTCAATGGAAAAATGCCCAACCTATGATGGCAATCAATAATTTATGCTCATAGGCAAAACAAAAAAATCTAATTAAATCAATCAATCAATTAATACAAATAAAAATGGATGTAACCAAAAGTGGACAAATAGGAAGAAAAGATAATGGTGATGAATAGCAAGAAAAGGAAGACGTTTTGGGTGGGAATCAGATTCACGTGTTATGAAGGGCATGCCGGTCATAAAGGGACAGATGGTCCTGATCTTTTGTGGGGGGCCCACTTATGGGCCCATTTTGTGGGCCCAAAGATCCTACTCTGCAAAAACAAAATCTTCCATTATTTTTGTGACGTCCTTATTACCCCTCCTCCTTAAACGCTTTCTTCGGCCTTGTACCTGTTTTCCAGTAGACCCCACCTCCAAAGTTCCTTTGCCCCTCAACTAAAACATATTTGTTCTCAAATTGGTCCGTTATGTGGACAAATTTTCGAAGTTTGATTTGGTTGCTTGTATAGAATTGAGAAAAATGACCTCAAAACTATTTTGGGTACCTTTTTCTAATTTTAAAAAAATATGGGGTCAGAATAATTGAGTATAGATCACTATTTATTTGTTGTTGGAGCTTACTATAATAATGCCAAAGTGAATGTGACCATCATTATTGGAGGTATTGGTTACCAAAGTAATTAGTACAATTCTTTGGTATACTTCAAAGAGTGGTTTTTGATTCCCAAATTGACGGCAAGATGTTTTCTACCCATTAAAAATAAATAAATAGAAGAATTTAAGTTTCATTGCTTGTGATGATGGTCCTTTTTCAATCAAGTTTTTTTTTTTTTGGTTGAAGTTTCAACCTAAATGAATAGGAAATCAATATACAATGACACTAACATTCAAATTCAATATCTAATATTTGAATAACAACTATTGCAATTTTTTGTCCTCATGTGAAACGTAGATTTTAACTACTAACTCCTACTAGTTTCCACATAATTAAAATTTGAAAAATAAAAAAAAATACGTTTTCATTGCAAACTTTCCTAACGAGATAAAGAAGATATTTCTACTAGGTAACAAGCTTATTCAATAACGTTGTGCACACTTGTTCATCTTTGCAAAAATTAAACAAGCGACAAGGAAAGCATGGTATGAAAATAACAAAAATGGTACAGAATCTGTTTTATTGCATGAAGAGTCTTGGTAAAAAGATTACTAATAATTAATTAACTTTACTTAAAGGAAAAAAGCAACAAATTTTATAGTAGTTTTGATTGACCATTTCTATACCTTGTAGTTTGGCCAGACGTCGCCAAAGCTTTTGATTTTGGCAACATGTTGTATAATTAGTTTATTGAAACAAATTAAGTTTTAACTTAACACTTTTAGATTATAACCATTTTTATAAAACCCTCTTTTTTCTACTAAACTTTGCTTGTAATTTGTAAATTCCTCTTTTGGAGAACAAAGAGCCATATTTACAATAACAAGTGATCCCCACAATCTAAAGTAACAAGATTGGAAACACCTTGAAGCAAGTAGTCATTTTCAAAAGATGGTATTGTGTTGTCATTTGTAACATAAAAACATGTTAGTCTTACATATGAACCAAAGGACTTTAGGAAATTGCAAAAGTTTAGCTCAAAAAAAAAAAAAAAAAAAAGTAGCTTGACATAGTTTGTGTTGGACAGATCATCTTTAAAACCCCAATTATTTATAAAAGCAAAGGGATACAAATTCATTGTTTCCAAGCACATTAACACTAGTAATCACATGACAACATAAAGTCATATGCAATACAAGTATATTTTATTATTATATTTTGTATCAATAAATAAAATATTGATATTCACAAATATCGTGTTCTAATTAATGACAAGTTCAACTTCCCTACTAAAAGAAAAATGTCTTTGGCAACAATAATAAACACCATAAAATGAACGGAATTGTTTGGTTACATTTTCAATGAGACATGGAATTCTGCATTTGAAATACCACTTTTTTAGTTACAAACAGTATAAAACTCTCATATGCTTCAGTAATAATTAAAAAAAATCGCTACAGTGTAAAGCTCTCATATACTACAATAAAAATATTTCTAATAACCATGTAAAACACCTTATAATTCTCTATTTTTTTTATATCCCCTCTCTCTCTATATAATATTAAATATAAGCAAAAGTTTAGTATAATAATACATGATTTTAATGTCCACCAGAGGGTGACTGACTAAAGCAATGCATAAAACTCCACTACCATATGGGATGAGATCACAAACAACTCTGCTTATCTTATCATTGACTTCAATTTGCCTTGGCCCCCAAAACATAACTAAAAAATAGAAAACTCAACCACTAATCACGTGCCTCTCACATGCAACAATATACCTGGCCATTTGTTTCACCTCTCGAATTTACTTCTTGGTAAAATTAGTTATTATGGTCAAAGGACAACTGTACGTTCTTCTCTGATCATCCCTGAACATTAATAATAATAAAAAAAAAAAATACCACCTCCACAAAAAATTTAAAGAAAAAAGGAAAAGGAAAGAAGCCAACAAATCCAGACTGCCAAATTTAGCAGAACCCAATTGATATGTCTTTCCCCAGTTCACTTTCCAGTGCCAGGTCATATTTCCAGTGCCAGTTTTATCACACATAAATTACAGTACAATTTCACAATTTCACGAAACCGTATCAACGCAGAAGTACAAAACCTCCACCATAAAAACTCTCTTTTCCCCCTTAAAACAGGCAAACCACCATTTGCCACCATTTACCGCCACCCTTATTTAACGGGTCTATTTATGGTATCTTCACAGTACAAAATTTTTCACAACTTCAAAGCTCGCAAATATATCGTTTCAAATATGTAATCTGTCATAATCTTTTTGACATAGCAAGTCTATTGTAATTTTTACAACTTCAATTGATCGACATTCATAATTTCAGCATAAAATACACAAACTATTGTATTCACCACAACAATAGTAGAATTCTTCTCCAAAGTTCCAATTTTTATCACCCCAATATTTCTCCTCTCTACTCTTTTCTACATAAGTTGGAGTAACTAAAGATTAAAAAAAGACCAAAAAATTTGATCAAATTTAATTTTTTATAAATCTAATAGTTGAAAAACAAATACTTAGGGCCTGCTTGTTTCAAATATTGTTTAGACTCAAATTTGTATTCGAGTATCAAGAATCCTTAAGTTATGTGTTTGTTTCCTTCAAAATCCGAATCCTTTGAGTATCAAGAATCCAAGTTTTCAGAGTTCACATCCTCTAAACTTTTGATACTCGGATATTTATAAAAAACCTAAAAATCTTCTCTCTTATTTTTGAGGAAAAAAATGACTTATTCATTTGATATCCAATTAAGATGATTTTTTTCATTATGTTCTTAGTGAAGGGAGGAATAAATTATTGCATATTTTTTAAGATCATTAACATTAAGATTTTATTAGATTTGTTAATAAATTAAAAACTATTTTCGCTCTCTTTAAACACAAATTTTAATTTAATTCTATACTCATTTCAAAACTTAAACACACATTCAAACATTAATTCAGATAACAATTTAAATCACTAACTTAAATCTTAATTCAAATCACACTAACTTAAATCAAATCTTTAATTTGAATCTATTCATCAACCGAATCCCTATTCATCGATATTTTTTTGGTTTCTACTAGTCCGTTTGGTTAATAATTCAAATCATATTATTATAATATTTTTTCTTATAAAAATTTAACTCTTCGTTTAAACTTTTTTTCCAAGCCTTCGAACCAAACCTAACAAACAAGGTAATTACAACTAGTTACAAACGTCCTGTAATTGAAAAAAGTGAGTTTAACAATAGTAACAATAATGATAGCAATGTTGTGGTGTTGGTCTGGTCCCGATATATGACACTGACTAAAGGCAACGTGCATAGGACGCGGCTTGGCTCGTACAACCACCACCGAACATCACAATTCCCATTTCTACAGTCAAGCAGCATCGCCTCGGGAATCCCAACATCGTCCCATTTTTGGGGCCCCACGTTCGAGGGTGAGAAAGAGATTGTGGGTCCCACACACATCCATGATATTTCAGCCCACACGCCGTCGGCCTGATTACGCAAAAACGCTGCCTCTTTAAAAACGAGTTTTTAGTAAAATTTGGCCCTGGGTGGTGAGGTGGTGGAGTCGTCGGACTCTATCTTCTCACTTGTGCCTGCGACTTTTTCCTTGCTTTCGATTTTTTTCCCTTTTATTCATGATTAATATTTGTTTAATAAAATAATGCTGATAAATTAAAAAAAAAGGAGTGTGGCCGTTGCAGACATTGCCCAGCAACAGCGACATTTGCGCGCGTCCAACGTGTCAGCTTTTGCAACACACCTGTCGCTTTCTTCTAATTTTTTTATTAAATTTTTTTGGGTTCCATCGTTGACCCCACCGTGGAGGATGGCGCGTACGGTTTACGCTCCATTTACATTACCTAGTTGGTCTTAGAAAAGACTACCTGTCGGGTTGATGCGCCTTGGGACCCACAAAAGCATTTTCACACACAATGATATTCATCATATGCGTAAATATATCTTACCCAGAAGGAAAAAATAATAATAATAATAAATAATAAAAAAAGATACTTTATGCACACATATCCCCGACGGGACCTTGACCCAGCCTTTTGCGCATTTACTAAGGTCTCTCATTGCAAAGGATTTGCTAACATGCGCCGCAATCCAGCTAACATGCGCCGCATTAAATTCGTCTTATGGGAGGAGAAAAAATTAATTTTCAAAACAACATGTTTACGTGCAAAACAGATACAATTAGAGCATGAGGAAAGGTGAAGCAAAACCATGCCGTAAACAGCACCTATTTTTCCTATCCATTTGGTTTTTTTTGGGAAGGATATTTAAGCTAATATCTTTTCTAATTTCCCTTTCCTAGAATGGCAAATTCCCATTCCAAGTGAAAAGACAAAAGAAAGCCGAATTACCTTAAGAAGACAGTAAAAAGAAAAGAGAAAATAAGTCCCAGAAGATAAGAATATGTAAGGAACATTTAACCAGCCCAAGTTAAAGAAGTTAAAAACAGATCAAAAAAATTGGAAATTAGGAAAAGAACCAATTAGTATTGATGAAAATTGTGCTGTTTTTTCTGTTGATTTTTTTCATGAGGACATGTTGACATTCACACTGGCGTTCTTGGTGGATTTACAGATTGGGCAAGTGTGCAACGACGACCCGCACACAGTGCAGAGGCAGAGATGCCTGCACGGCAATAGCAAAACGCACGACTCCTCCTTCCCGCAGTTCCTACACATCCTATTCTTCACTTTCCCCTCACCACAACTCACATTGCTTGTCGTTTCCTCTTTCACGTTGTCGTTTCTGGTCCCCCTCACCACCGCCCGCCACGTCCCAGCTCCTCCAAAGTCGTCGTTCTCGTTCTCGTTCTCCCCGCAGCACGACTGCGCGTCGTGCGCCAGATCAGCTCCTACGGCAACGACGTCTTGATCTGCATCGACGACGTCGTTTTCCAATCGTGCGCCGTCGTGGTGGTGGTGGTAGTCCTTAATCTGCGCCGCCAGGACCTGCTCGAGATTGGTCCGCAAGGCATTGGCCGTGGCCTCGTTGGTCTGAGCCAGGTCGCGCCATATCTGGTTCTCGAGGCAGAGCGACTTGACTCTCTCCTCCAACGCCCAATTCAGCTTCCCGATCTTCTCGATCTCCTCCTCTTTCGCCCTCAGCATCTTCATCATCCCTACCTCTATCGCTTCCAGAATCTTCCTCGCCTGCCTCTTCCTCTTCTCCTCTATCTCCATCCTCACTTTCTCCATCTGAATCACAAAAACCAGAATCAATTAATCAAATCGAAGAAAGAGAAATTTGATTGAAAATTTTGTCGGATTGAAAGAAAGCTCACATGTTGCGAAACGAGACGATCGAGGTCCAATTGCTGTTGCCGGAGATGGAGAGATATGTCTTCTCCGAAAAACGAGACAGGAGAAGAATTCTTGTTCATGGCTTGAGCTGTAGTAATTGTGGAGATCGGGTTATACGAGATAAGAGGGTTGTTAATGGAGTCTCTGGAGCGTTTTCTCGAATACGGCTGCGGCGGAGTCGGATTGACGTTGTAGGTGAGTCCGCTATCGGAGGATTTGATCTTCGCCGTCTTCATAGGATCGTTGATCGGAGAATTGTACGACGGGAGGAGATTCTCAGCGGAGATCGTTCCCGCCGGCGGCGGCAATCCGCCGTACAGTCCCATGTTACTCTGATGATGATGATGATGGTGAGCGTCGTTGCTGAAGATGTTCGCGTTCGTTTCTATCGGATTCATGATTTCTCTGCCGAAATATATACACACAAGCCGTTCAGATGATATTGATATATAGAGAGAGAGAAAGAGACGGATGAGAGAGAAAGTTAGAGAGAAGAAATGGAAATTTTTTACCTGTTGCCTATGAGTTGAGGAGGGAAGAGATTGAGGTGACGAGCTTCAACGGCCATGAGAGAGAGAGA
>CAMOHE010042252.1:0-21559 GCA_946598075.1 Artocarpus hirsutus
CTCACTTCAATTTTTAACTAAAGACACAAGGCATAAAGCTCTCTTTGCTACCACGACAACTATAATTTCCAGCCATGTTTGAAGCCGTTTTGGAGTCAATTCAAGCTTGATTTTTAACCCAAACTTTGGTGTTTTTTAAAGGAGTTTAAGGTAGGTTTTCTTTAATTCAAACTTGGTTTTAATATGTGTTTTCTTCATGTTTAATGCATTATTTTCGTATTCCAAGTTCATGCAAATTTTTAGTTATGTTAACATGTATATTTGAGCATTTATGAGTAAAAACTTGAGTCTTGAGTTAAAACCCACAACCAACCTTTATTTTGGTTTGACAACAATGTTAGAAACATGTTAGGAATGTTTAGAACTAGTTTACATAGCTCTATGGTTAATGCTTTAAAGTTTTAAACTTGAAGAATAAACTTAAGCATGTTTTCATCATTATGTGCAAGAAAGACTAAAGATATGATTTGATGATGATTTTGGTATAAAACTCATGAGAATATGTTTATTAGGATTATATAATGCATGCTGCCTATTTTGAAATGGTTTTGAGATTTGAATAAGAATATTATGCTTTAGGTTAAAGAAAAACTTAATATTCCATAAACCTTGTTTCATCTTTATGGGCAGTAGCTCTTGAAATTCTGGGTTCAGATGAAAATAAATTTGGTAAATTGGTTTACATATTTTAAAAGTAGACATCCTAAGCTTTCCAACGAGCTATTATAAGCCTAAATCGGAGTTATATTTTGTCTTCTACGAATTTTTTAATTCTCAGATTGGAAACTAGTAAACCTACTAGTGGCAGTATACCACCCGTCTACCTCACGTTAACTACCTATTAACCCATGTGTTAATTGTGGATAGTGAACCCAACTTTGCTCACCTTCTAATCCCTTAATGTCTTGCAACCTTTCAAAAACTATCCTAAGTAATTCATTATGGATGTGGTTATATGTTGTGCTTTAGTTTTAATTGTCCTTATGCACACCTTAGGATCAAGGGTGTGTGGAGCTTACGTTAATTGAATTTGGAGATTAAAGGATTGTTGAGAAGCTTGGAAGGTAGGGATTCTATTACTCATCTTTTGTAAGGATTTTATGGAATTAAAATTGATTGTTTTACCACAAGATATATGTATCTATGTTGAACTGCTATTATATGAGAATCACATATGAAACTATGACATGAATTCGCCCTGTATTGATTAGCGAGGAAACATAATGAATTAACATATGTTGTTATAAGTTGGAAAGTATGGTTAGGAAAATTGACTCAATAAATAATGATTAAACATTGAGAAATGGTGAGACGTGAAGAGGGCGACGGTTACGTCCTTGGGCACGATTACCCTAAAAGATAAAATAGGGGGAAGGTGATGACGCTTCCTTGGGTCGAAAGTCCCAGAACACACTGTACAGGAATCGACTTGGTGAGGACTCGGGGCTTGATGTCCCCTCACCGGAATACCCTCGGAATGTTGGAGGGTGGCCAAGCACACCCATTTGGGTTTCGATAAATTGAGTGATACTTTATGTAATGTGGATACCTAGGAATAATGGTGAATTGTAATATTTATATGTATGTATAAGTGTAAAACCTGGCAATGGTTAACTATGGTATCCATAAGATATGATCATAATAAATCTCATAATCTGGTATATGATGTAAATTAACTAACCATGCAGTTTTAATGTGGTAATGAATAAACCTTAAGGTGAGTAATGAATTTCCCTACTGGACATGTTGATGCTCATCCCTATTATATTTGCATCTCTTAGGTAGAACTCAGTGCAACTTATCTGATAAGGAATAGGCAACAACACTATTGATTTCATGTTGGAAGATCTTGTTTAATTGTAACTCGTCTAGACTATGTAAGATTCGTATTTCTTTTGTGATGGCTATGTTTAGTTATTTGGGAATTGTACTATGGTGATAATGACTGTATTTTAAATATTTGGTGCTACACTAAAAACTATGGTTTATATTTTAAATGTTTATTTTTATTTTTATTTTTGTTTAAAGACCCATGGGCACTGTTTAATGGATTTAAATAATATTGAATCAAAGTTTATTTTTATTTATTCAATACTGCTAACCCCCACATAGGGGCGTTACAGTCGTCATGCCATTCGGGTTGAAGAACTCCGAGGCCACTTATTAGTGCCTAGTGAACAAGATGTTTGCTCGATAGATTGGGAAAACCATGGAGGTGTATGTAGACAAAATGATACATATTTACTTTTAATATACCTGGAAATAATTATACAAATTGTCTATTTTAAGATACTCGTGTCTAAAAATATCTACTAATTCATATTATTATAAAAATATCTAAATCTTAAATACGTAAATGTTGCGATACCAATTATGCTACTATTATTTATGATGTGCATATTTCATTATACGAGGTGATGTTTGGTTTAAAGTAAGTAAATAAGAATGGGAATAAGAATAGGACTATAATGGAATATAAATAGAAATTTATTCAATGATTTGCATATTTTAGAATGTGAGAGTTTTACATTGTAGCATATTATTACTTTACTCTATAACATATAAGAGCTTTGCACTATTTGTAGTTTGAACTCTAGAATTCTAACCACTTTCCCAAACACCCTAAGATTAGTGCATTTGGCAATGCTATTAGAACCAAAAGTTAGAAACAATTTATTGTAGTATGTGAGACCTATACATTAAAGCCTACTTTTGCTTTTATAATGTAGCATGTAAGAGCTTTACATTGTAGCAGTTGAAACTATATAGTTGGAACGATGCTGCCAAATGCATCCTAATTATATTGCTTGGTTAAGCATTGGAATAAGTACTAACATCACAATTATTATCTTTGGTTATTCATTTGAATGGAATGGAATAATAATGATTTGAAAAAAAAAGACCTTTGTTTAATCTCTGATGGTGTTTTAAGATTAAATTATTGATAAGATTAATGCCTTAAAGAATAAATACTTTAGGCGTATTTATGACAATTTGGTGAAATAAATAATAATGCAAATGTTACATGTATCGATAATAGTACTCATATTACTATCGTATTAATGATTGTGTATTAGCAAACATATGATCGATTAGGCATATATAGAGTTTATATGTGAAAAGATCCAATTCAGAGATTAATAGTCTAAATTATATAGTTTGAGGTCTATGTATAGAGCTGGGTATTTTATAGTGACAAGTCTATAATGGGATCTATGTCCAAGTTGGGAGGTGGGTTTTGTTAGTCGTCGGAGCGAAAATGACTCCATGGTAGACACATTGATGTGGTAGACCTAATGGTGATCGCATACTAAATTAGACCTAAAGTTGAATTAATTTGATAATAATTTCATTTAACTTAAATTAATTCTCTTTGATAATCATTTATATGTTATCTTAATCTTGAAGTGGATTCATGACTCCCTGTTTGTAGCTTGTATCTTTGATATGTCAAAGGCAGGAGTTTCGATGAATGAAGGCTCCATTGTTAGTATGTTGAAATACAACTTATATTTGAGGAGAGCATAACTCACAGACACGAAATACATAGCTCTCTAACAAATAGTTAATGTTATCCTTTCAAAGGCATTATTTAGGTATTAGAAAATATAACGAGGCTTTGATCATCTAGATACTTTGGTCATCTAAATACATATGGTGACCGAATGATATTCTTTTTATATGTGTTTTAAAAAAAATAAATTTTTCGATGGTGAAATAATGAAACTTTGAAATAACATAATCGGAAGGTAAAACGGAACTAAATCATTCATCTAATTAAGGGTAAACTATAGGGATACAAAATATGAGAGGTCATAGAGAAGACTTATATTTCAAGAGTTTAGTAATATGGTATATTATCAAGAGTGCAGGTTTGAGTCTATAATGGAGAGACATTGAAGTTAATAATTAAATATATAATTAATTGACGATTAATTAATCTGTTGTTATTGTAGATTGAAAATATATTGTTAGACTAAATGCCTTAAAGATTAAATGATGTAATAAGTTTTTAGATACGTTTAATCAATAAAAAGTTTATTTATTAGGCATATATCAAATGTTGTCCTCTTTATGTTCATTTCTGTTAAATATATGATAAACAAACAAAAAGTCTAAGACTATCAGTCTAAACTTTTAAGATTGTGTATAAAATGGACAAATTATGTAGAAGACATGAATTTTAAAGGTGATAGTCAAAATGATAAGGTCTACAATTGAAGGAATAAAGTTAAGCATTTTAGTCATGCTAAGATTGTTATGTTGCCTACATCTCTAACGGGAGATAACTTATCTTGGTCATCAGAGTGAGACTCCACGAGTAAAACATTGGTATGTTGTAATAGGTGACAATATATTAGATTAAGAGAAAAGTTAAATTGATTTGATTAATTATTCCGTTTGTTTAAATCAATTCATTTTTGACAATCATATATGTTATGTCTTAATCCTGAAATGAATTAATTGGCTCACATTTTGACTTGTCTTTTGATGTACCAAAGGATGACATCCTGATTCGATGATGGTACGCATGCTGGTATGCTGAAGACATGACTCTTGATTGATGTAGACTTGTTATTCATAGATATGGAATCCATAGCTCTTTTATAGAGTTAATGATATTCTCTTATAAGCATTATCCTGTAATTAGAAGACTGGAACGCTCAACCATTTAGATACATATGTGTAATCAAATGGTATACTGTTTATGAATAGTAAGTATTCTAATGGTGAGATAATGAAACATAAGATAAAAATAATTGGGAAGTTAAAATGGAATTTATCTTTAAGCTGGTTATGAATATCCTACAGGGATGATACATATTTTGATATGTCATAGACGATTAGCTTGGAGTTTTATAATTTTATATAGTTCGAGAGTGTAGCTCTAAGCATTTAATGTAGTAATGATAGAAATGATAATTATAAAATACATATATCCAGGATATATTATTTTATAATTATAGGACCTTGATCTATCTATGTCTATCAAGTCCTATTTGCTAGCTCATATTAATTATTGTGACGATATAACATGCTTTTCCTACATATTGATAACTTATATTAATTACTAGATTAGCTGAAATTCAATATATTGGATTTAATAATTCATGTCAGTCTATTGGTTGAATTAATTTTGAGAATTAATTCAAGATAAACATGTTAAATTATTTGGATAATATTTTATTTAATATGGGATTATCTGTGTATGACTATTTTAATCCAATAACTTTTATATTGGGTTATTTGAATTAAAACTGAGGCTCTACTAAGATTCCCGTGTAAAATAAGATATTATAAGATTTTTAGATTATCACTTGGTCGACAAGCGGGTGGAACCAGTTCGATAGGATGATCTCATAGATTAGCATACTGACCTTGCGATAATTCTATTATGCATTTTTGACGTGTTTTTTTTTAATAAGAAATTAATCCAGATTCAAATTTTAAAGTCTAATCTGATAAGAATTGATGCCAAATTTGACCACTATATAAAAGGAACTCTTTTTTTAGATCATTTGAGAAGTAAAGAGTGAGTACTCTAGTAAGGAAAAGTCTAAAACTCCTAGAGAGCTATTGTTTAACATCTAGAACCTTAGTTATAGGCTTTCTTAAGTGGTTAGAAAAAGAGTCACTATAGAAGAAGCTGTAAGGCATACGATCACTAGCACTCCAATCATGGATAGAAAATAGCAAGGAATACTAATTGGTTGAGGCTCTTCTAGAAGGTTCTTCTCTAGTTAGACCACTCTATAATCTTTGATATACAAAAAAGATATGTAAGATCTGTTATTAATTCATGTACCTAGCATGTCAAATTTATTATTTGAAAAAGACTTTGATTTAAGAATTTTAAAATTCCATTGCGTATTGTTTTTCCAATAATTGGTATCAATGCCATAGTTTTACATTGATTTCATGGGTTTGTAATCATGCTATGTGCAAAAATTTTGTGATCTTTATCTCTCCTATGCTTAAATTTAATTTAGAGCTTTGGCACTCTAGGTTTTTTATACAATTAAAGATTGTCATGAGATTATATAGTGAATGTTTATTCATTAGTTATGGTTAATTAAACTTTTGTTTTAATTATTATATTAATTAATTAATTTTATTGGTTATAGTTTCTTAGAGGTTAGAATATGTATTTAGGTTTTTTATGTAATTAAATGATGGTCTATCATCATCGTCTAGGATTTATTATTTTAATTTTGATCTATTAAATTTGTATTAAGATTATTCAAAGTGAAAATGGATCTAGAAGATGAAATGATTGGAGTTCTTTATGTTTTTTCTATGTTTATAAATTTTTGTGTTTTGAATTGTTCAAAAATAAATTAAAAAATTGCTTAAATATTATTTTTTAAAACGTTTGGAAAAACGCTAGTTTAGTGTCGGTCGGCAAGCCGATTATTCAGTATTGGTAGGTTGACGGTCACATATTGGCAGGTCAATAACGAACAGAACCATTTTTTAGAATAGTGCATTTTTCAATGCAGCTTTTTTTTATTTTTTGAGACAATTTTGAGAAACATGAAATTTTATGATAACTAGAAAAATAGTTTTTTTAATCTACATGAGATTGAAGAATTGAAGACGGACGCTATATGAAGAAGGATACAATGAGAAGATGGAGGATGAAGAATCAGTAATATGTTTCGATTGATCTTTTATAATCTTTATTTTCTTTTCTCTATGATGGAACCCTGATATTACGGTTGTTGTTATATTGCTTGTAGTTTTGTATGTTGCTTTGTTTATCTGCATTATAATATGTTTTATCATGTATGTTGATAACATACCATGTAGAATAAGGAGTGCTACTCATTAAAAATTGTTCATGTATATTAACATAAAACCTTGGTTTTTAAAATATTAATTAAGAGAAGATTTTTGAAGAGAGGAACTAAGACCTCTATCATTGGTCCATAGGTAATATATAGTGGTTTTGACCCCTAGGAAAGAATTTTATCATGTACCGGGTTAGATCTCCAAGAGGATAATTTTCTTTAACATGATTTATCACTGTATACCCTTAGGTAATGATTATAAATCATGGATGAAATAGTTGAAACGATGGTTATACACTCAAGATTAATTTTATTATAATCACCCTTAAGAGCTCTATTAATAAAATTAATGGTTAAAGAAAACGATTATTAGTATATGATAGATCAAACGGGTCTTAGATGGCATATATTAATTGGAAGGGATTTGTATTCATAATTGAATTTGACAAGTCTAGGTGGCTTGTTGAATTATGAGTTAGGGATTATCGTTATAAGGTTCTGTTTTTTCAAGGTTTTGACACATAAACACATTGTATGCTTACTTGATTGTGTTATCTTACTAAACTATTCTAGAATGTTTACTTATATCTAGTATATGATTCTTTATTATAGATCAAAATGTCTAAAAACATTTTGTCTTTGATACTCGCTAAAATATTTTAATTGGCGAGAATTATAATGATTGGAAAAGGAACCTAAATATCGTCCTTTCGTTTGAGAAATTGAAATTTATGCCAACCAGACTGTGTCCTCCTAAGCTTATGGATGAATCCACTAACAAGCAAATCCAAACATATGATCGCTAGAAGGATGCTAATAATCAAGCCTGCTGTTACATTATAGTTACCAACAATAATATGCTATAAACTCAACATAAGGATTAAGAGCCTACTATGTAGATCTCGGATAATCTAAAGACATATTTATAGGCCAAACCTTAACAAAATTGCAAGGGGCTCTTTGAAAGCTCCTCAACTGCAAATAAAGACCAGAGACTCCTATGAGGGAGCATATGATGTTGGTCATAGGTTACCTCATTGATGCTCAAACCCATGGAGTTGATATTGATGCTAAGTCACATATGATTATAATTTTTGAGACTCTTTCTAAGGAGTTTATCCCGTTTAGAGCTTCATATAACTTGAGTAACAGATAGGATGTAACCTTGACTAAGTTAATAAAGCAGTTACAGGAGTTAGAGAACTTGATCAAGGAAGCTTTGGCTGGTGGTGAGGGAAACTTGGCAGCTGCATCTGGTGCTAATGCTAACTCTGGGATAGAAAGAAGCAAAAGGCTAAGAATTGGAAGTCTTCTATTGTAGCAAAATGCAAGGGCAATAAGAAAAAGAAGAGAAACCCGAAGAAACTAAAGTGCTTTTTCTACAGGAAGTTTGGGCACATTAAAAAGAATTACAAATACTTCCAATCTAAAGGACGTAAGTGCGAACTTTTAGTTATTGAAACTTGTTTAGTCGAGGAATCAAATGATACTTAGGTCATAAATTTTGGAGCGACTAATCATATTTGTGTTTCTCTATAAAAATTCAAGGAAACGAGAAGTCTACTATATGAGAACTTCATGTTTCAGATTGGCGATGGATCCTTGGTGTTGGCTGAAGTAGTGTGAGATGCCCATCTTTACTTTGATAGTTATGGGATTTTAGTTTTAAAGAATTGTTTTTATGTTCCTAAACTTAAAAGAAATCTAATTTTTATCGCTTGTTTATTAAAGTCTCTTATTTAATTTCTTCTAATAATAAAGTTGTGATTTATAAAAACAAATCTCTTATCTATAGTGGATGGATGCAAAACAACCTATACTTTATCAAACCTAAGATGGACTTACCGCTTAACATTAAGATTAATAATAACTTTAAAAAATTTAAAACTTCTCACTCCAATAAGACTTATCTTTGGCACTTATAACTAGGATCTATTAGCCTGAATAGGATACAAAGGTTAGTAAATGATGAACCTTTAAATCATTTAGAGATAGAATCTATATTGCAATGTGAATCTTGTTTGGAGAGCAAAATAACCAAAAGACCATTCAGGTCTAAGGGCAATAGAGCCAAAGGGGTTCTAGAACTTGTGCATAATATTGTTTGTGGTCTCATAAACATCAAGGGCGATAAGGGTAAAAGTACTTTGTCACTTTCATTGATTATTACTCAAGATATGGGTATATCTATCTAATGCATCAGAAAAGCGAAACTTTTGACAAGTTCAAATAGTTTTGAGTTGAAGCGGATAAGCAATTAGGTTAACCCATAAAGGTGCTTCAATCCGATTGAGGTAAAAAATATGTCTCTAATGAGTTCTTAGGACACTTGTTAGAGAATGGGATTATATCTCATTTGATTATGCCAAGCACATTGCAGTGGAATAGCATGGCTAAGAGAAGAATAGGACTTTTTTAGACATGGTTAGATCTATGAATGAGTTATTTAACATTATCTTTATCATTTTAGGGATATACACTACAAACTGCATGTTACCTTTTGAACAATGTGCCTTCAAAATTAATTTTTAAACTCCTCACGAGTTTTGGCTAAGTAGGAAGACATTCTTAAACCATAGTTGCATATGGGGATGTCCTGCTCATGTCCTTGACAAAGAAGCAAACAAGTTGGAAGCATGTTCAGAAGTGTGCTTTTGTGGGATATTCAAAAGGGACAAAAGGGGGTTATATTTATAACCTAAAAGAAAATAAAGTCGTGGTTTCAATGAATGCGATTTTCCTTGAGGAAAGTTATGTAAATGATTTTAAGCCTTATAATAAAATAGTACTTGAGAAATTAGTGAGTGATTCAATCAATCTAAAGGTTTCGATTGAAAACGATCCAATCAATGTAGAAAAATCGACCGAACAAGAACCTAAGGAGCTTCAACGTAGTGGGAGGATCAGGCGTTAATCCGAGGGGTATGTGTTAAATGGTGAAGCTTACTTGGTTGAACTGGTTGAACACGATAAGGATCCTTATACTTACACAAAGGCTATGAAGGATGTTGATTCAAAGCCCTGGACAGAAGCTATAAACAATGAGATAAAGTCTACAAACACTAGTCAAGTCTAGGAGCTTATAGACCTTTCTTAAGAGGTAAAACCCATAGGGTATAAGTGGATCTACAAGAGAAATAGAGGAGCAGATGGGAAAGTTGAAGCCTACAAGGCTAGACTACTAGCAAAAGGATACACGCAAAAGAAAATAATCGATTACGAGGAAACCTTTTTGCCTGTAGCCATGCTTAAGTCCATCCACATTCTGTTGTTTATTGCTGCCACTTTCGACAACGAGATTTGATAAATAGACGTCAAGACAACCTTTTTGAATGGTTATTTTGATGAGACCATATAAGGTACAACCAAACAAGTTCAAAGCTAAGGGTCAAGAGAATAAGGTTTAAAAGCTGCTAAAGTCAATTTATAGACTTAAGCAAGCTTCCCGTTCTTGGAACATGAGATTTGATTAAGTGATCAAGACTTATAGGCTTGAACAAAACATGGATGAACCATGTGTTTACAAACACATTAAGGATGAGAAGGTGTTTTTTTTACTACTATATGTAAACGGGCAATGATGTTTGGGCATTATCATCGGTCAAATTATGGTTGACTAAGCAGTTTGACATGAAGAACATGGGTGAAGCTAATTATGTTTTAGGTATCCAAAATATTTTGAGATAGGAAGAACAAAATGATAGTTTTATCCTAAGCTACCTATATGGATAAAATTCTAGAGAAGTATACAGCACAAAATTCTAAGAAAGGTAGGCAACCATCTAGGTCTAGAATTACTTTTTCTAAGAAAGACTCTCTAAAGTCTAATGAAGAAAGAGAATATATGAAAAAGATGCCTTATGCTTTGGCAATGGATAGTCTGATGTACGCAATGCTTTGCACATCGCCGAACATTTGTTATATGGTCAAGATAGTAAGTTGACTTCAGTCGGATCTAGGACCAAACCAATGGGTTGTGATCAAGCATATTTTCAAGTGCCTAGAAGGACTAGAGGTCATATGTTAGTATGTTCTGGTGAGGATCTAATACCTCTTCGATATACTGATTCGGCTTTCCAATCCCACTTGGATTCAAAAAAATCAACTTTAGGATATATGTTTACTCTAAGAGGAGGTGCCATTGTTTGGAAAAGTGTCAAACAAGATTGCATTTCAGATTCAACGATGGAAGCCAAGTATGTGGCAGCTAGTGAATCTTCGAAAGAAGCTATGTGGCTTTGCAAGGTCCTTGGGGACCTTGAGGTAGTTTCTAGTATGGATAAGCTAATATCGTTGTATTGTGATAACACTGCAACGATAGCCAATGCTAAGAAACCAATATTTCATAAGAAGAGCAAACATTTGCATTTGAAGTATCATGTAATAAAGGACTGCATTGAGGGTGGACATGTTACAATATGCAAGATCGTGTCTAAGGACAATATAGCTGATCCTTTCATGAAGACACTACATATGAATGTTTTCGACAAGTATGTAGAGGCTATGGAAATGTAATACATGTCACATTTACTCACTTAGGACAAATAGGAGATTGTTCGATTAGGTGCCTAAAAGATTAAATGATATAATGTTTTTGGAGACTTTTAATCAATAAAGAGTTTATTTATTATTTATATATCAAATGTTGTCCTCTTTATGTTCATTTCTGTTAAATATATGAAAAGCAAACAAAAAGTCTGAGACTCAGTTTAAACCTTTAAGATTGTGAATATGATGGACAAGTTATGCAGAAGACATGAATCTTAAAGGTGATAGTCTAAATGATAAGGTCCATAATCGAGGGAATAAAGTTGGGCAATTTATTCATGCCAAGATTGTTATGTTGTCTACATCCTCAACGAGAGATGAATTGTCTTGGTCATTAGAGTATGACTTCACGAGTAAAAATATTGGTATATTGTCATAGGTGATGATATATTGCATCGGGACAAAAGTTGAATTGATTTGATTAATAATTCCATTTGTTTAAATCAATTCACTTTTGACAATCATATGTATTATGTCATAATCTTGAAATGAATTAATGGGCTCATATTCTTGACTTGTGTCTTTTGATGTATCAAAGGATGATATCCCGATTTGATGATAGTACGTATGCTGGTGCGCTAGAGAAATGACTCTTGATTGACGTAAACTTGTTATTCATAGATATGAAATCCATAGCTCTTTTGTAGAGTTAATGATATTCTCTTACAAGCATTATCTTGTAATTGGAAGACTGGAGCGCTCAACCATTTGAATACATAGGCGTAATCAAATGGTATATTGTTTCTGAATAGTAAGTATTCCAATGATGAGATAATGTAACATAAGATAAAAATAATTGGAAAGGGAAAATAGAATTTATCCTTAAGCGATTATGAATATCTTATAGGGATGATACAATTATGATAAGTCATGGATAATTAGCTTATTGGAGCTTCGTAATTTTATATAGTTTGAGAGTACAACTCTAAGCTTTTAGTGTAGTAACAATAGAATTGATAATTATAAAATATATGTACCTGGGATATGTATCAGGTCCTCTTTGCTAGCTCATATTAATTCCTGTAACGATAAGATATGCTTTTCCTACATATTGATGACCTATGTTAATTATTAGATTGACTGAAATTGGATAGATTGGATTTAATAATTCATATCAGTCTATTGGTTGAATCAATTTTGAGAATTAATTCAAAATAAACATGTTGAATTATTTGGATAATAGTTTATTTGATATGAGATTATTTGTATATGACTATTTTAATTAAATAACTTCCCTATTGGGCGATTTAAATTAAAACTGAGACTCCATATAAAATTCCTGTGTGAAATAAGATATTTTGAGATTTCTAAATTATCGCTTAGTCGGTAGGCCGGTGGTTGAGTTTGACAGGCCGATAGAGCCGGTTTGGTAGGCCGATCTCATAGATAAGTAGGCCAACCGTGCGATAATCCTGTCACATGTTTTTGATGCATTTTTTTATCAAAATTGATTTAGACTCTAATTTTGTAGCCTAATCTTATAGGTATTAACCCCAAATTTGACCATGATATAAAGGGAACTATTTTTCGTTGTTTCTTAGTTTATTTAAGAAATAGAGAGTGAGTATTTTAGTGAGAGAAACTCTGAAACTCCCAGAGAGTTATTATTCAACATTTGGAGTCTTAGTTCTAGGTTTTCTTACGTGGTTGGATGGAGAGTCATCGGAGGAGAAGCTATACAACGTGTGACCACCCGCATTCTGATCATGGATAGAGAATAACAACGAAGACCAGTTGGTTAAGGCTTTTTTAGAAGATTTTTCTCTAGTCAAATGATTCTATAGTCTTTGGTATACAAGAGAGATATGTAAGATATGTTATTAATTTATGTACTTAGCATGTCAAACTTGTTATTTAGAAAATGCTTTGATTTAAAAATTTTAAAATTTCATTGCGTATCATTTTTCCAACATATATGTCAATCGGGTCCCAATGCTAGCTCATAAATTCCTTTATGATAGATCAGGTAAGTTTAGATTACCACTGGTAAGATAAAAATATAAGCGAGTCCGGCCGTCAGGCCTGATAGGATGGTCGGCCATAGTCTAGTTGGATTACTAGTAGGCGTAGGTCCATTAGGGTTGGCATTTGCGTCTCTATCTTATGAAGAATTAATTATTTAATTATTTCTGGAAAACAATTATTCAAATCAATAATTAGGATTTTGGATAATTAATTATTTAAATTTTGTATTTGAATAACAAATTTAAATCATCATTGAATTTGAATTATGGATGAAGGATAATTATTCACAATTATTTAAATTAGATAATTACTTTGAATAATTGGATTTTAATTTAAATTGAATTGTTTAAATTAGACTTATCCTAGATGATGCAAATAATCACAAATCTCGACTTTATGATTGGTTGAAATTTTGTAGAGATAGACTCTACAGTTGGCACCTACTGCAGATTAAGAGGAGAGAAATTTTATCTCCTAATTCTGATAGGTTTCTAAAGGAAGGAAATTATATTGAAGGTCTGACAGTAGCGATTTGTTCTTAAAGAATTGTTCAGTCAGGAGTGTCATTTTCGGTTTCCAACTAGTACGTTATAGCGTCATAAGTTAGTTTCTTGGTAATTAAATAAATATTTTTAAAATTTTGTTGTGTCATTTACCTGATTGTTCCAACAATTAAAGTATATAATTTTAAAATAATTTTTTCTTTATATATTTTGAAGTATTTATTTTATTTGATTTATAACTAATACTCAAACAATTAACTTGGTAATCCTAACAAAAAATTACTTTACACATTGTACCATATAATAACAATGATGAACAGAATTTATAGAAAAATAAAAATAATTATATAAAAGAAATATAAACATCAATTCTATGACTATTTTATCGTCAGATAACATTGTAAAGTTTATGTAATTGACCAAATAAAACATCTGGCGTATACAAATGTCTACAAATTACTTTAATTACAAAATGTCAACGCCTGTAAAGATTATTGTAATATTAAATAATTAAACCAATTATAATAATAATGAATATTTAAAATAGAAAACTTAATGAAAATAATTAATACAAAATATTCAGTTTCTATTGTTTTCTGTTTCAATATGAAAGTCAAATTCTTCATTATTACAACAAGTTACACCTTCAATTTTTTTTAAAAAAAACGAAAAATTGAAGGGAAAAAATAATAAATACACCTTCATTTGTATAGTTGCCTTCTCGGTTTTGTCACCGTAAATAATGTTTTATAATTAGTGTCTTTTTTTTTCCTTGAAACTTTACATGATTTCTTTTCTATCACAATTTTCTTCCTACTTACTTTTCAGTTGCCAATTTATTCTCCTCTATCCATACTTCTTCAATTGCTAGTGATTTTTTTTTTCTTCTTTTTGCTAATCTTGCTTGGTGAGAATTAAACAACTTCCTTGTATCAGCTACGACTTATTCTCTTCTATTTACTATTTGGTTTGTATGTGTTGTTACATATATATTTTTTTATTCGTCTCGTCTTTCTTCTTTTTGTTAATCTATCTATATTTGTGTTCTATTTACTTTGTTCTCTCCAACGGTTCCTCTTTGCTTCACGATGGTTTGTTTGCGTAACTATCTTTGGTTATTCTAAGATAATTTTGTTTTCTAATCTATTCTACATAGCTATTGAACTCTTAAAAAAGAAATTTCTACCTATCTAAAAACTTCTATTCTTCATCATAATACTTTGGTGCAAAAAGTTTACATTTTTTTAAAATTTTTTGTTACTATAATAATGAACCTATTATTTATAATAAAGGTGACAATATAAGTAGTTTTGATATGATGAGACTACATGAACTCGATTCAAACCAATGACATGATAGACGAAATTGACTTGATCTCTTAAATTTTTTGATTAAAAATTATTAAAAAATTAAACAAATAATTTTACAAGAGTAATTTTCACAAATTTACTTTAAATAAATTAAAGAGTATTATTTATGACCTAAATTTACAAAATAAAGTACATTGAGTATGTAAAGTACCACCTATATTGCTTGTACTAATTGTGATAATACAAATTATAATGAACATTTTACTAAGCTGGTGATATGTAAGTTGACTCAAACACAACATAAAAATTTAGGTTAACAAGAACACGACCTAAATTGTCGTCGCTATTTATGATAATGCTTAGACTCACACTAAGGTGCACATATCCACACATTTTTAATTAATTTTGTCGTTATTATAATGAATTTATTCTTTATGGCAACACTTATACTTTGGTATGCATGTCATCACTTTTTTATTAGCTTCCTCACTATTATAATGAACATATTCTTTATGATAACGCTTATGCTCAAACTTTAGTACACATATCGACACATTTCTTTATTATTTGCTTTATTAACATAATGAATCTTTTCTTGATGGTGACGCTTATACTCGCAATGTGGTGCACATATTTAATACCCTGCTTCCCTTATTTTTGTCATCATCATAAAATTTCTATTCTTTATGATAATGCGTATACTTACAAATTACCTCTTTGGCAATCATTTTTTTTTCTTTTAATTTCTAATCTCTTATTTTGAACTAATGTCATTGTCAAAAAATTATTTCCTTTTTTATTCGTTTCTTTTATTTTTTTAAAATTTCAATTGTTTCTCTTTTTCAAAAAGAAAATGAAGGCGTAATTCATTATAAAGGTTAATTATATAATTGTACCTGCTAGTTTTAACTTTTTCTCAATTTGTCCTTTTGTTCTTAGAAAGTACAAAGGCATCCTTTAAATTTTAAAAAAATATTTCAATTTCTTCCCTATGAATAAAAAGAATTAAGTAAAACAACATGACTACACTTAAATAATTTTGCATAATTTTTTATACATTAAAAACATTAAAAAAAATCCTAAAATAAAACATTAAATTTCAAAAAAAGGTTTAAGGTTTATGAATTTTTAATCTTTAAAATATTTTTTTAACACATTTTCTAAAAAAAAGGAATGTATATTTTATTAACATACTAGGTTTATTTAAAGGTATTTTTTTATCTTATTTCCATATTTTTCAATCTAAAAAGTCTGTGATGGATAACATGAAAACAAGATTTTGAAATTCAAAGGATACTTTTATAGTTTCAAAAAACAAAAGGACAAATTGAGAAATAATAAAAACTATGTATAGTTATATAATTAACCCTTTATTATAATAATGAAGTTGTTTGTTATTTATTATAATTTATTATAATAATGAAGTTGTTTCCTATTTTAAATATTCATTAGTACTTTCAATTGTTTTTCTATTTAAGGTTAAATAATCATTATGTGTATCATTTTTTTGTAATTAAAATAATTAATATAATTTTAAATTCAAGGTGTTCTTAGACGATTAGTGTAAATTACCCATACACCCAACCTATTATAGAGAATAAGGAAAGTCGTGGTTGTGCTAATCGATCCCAACGAATACTTGAGAAACAGACTTGGACACAACCTTCAACACCTATAAACACTACAAGAAAAACTACATTTAACGACATATTATTTACGACATGTAGTTTTTAAATGTCATTGAAAAGTATATACAATGACATCTCTAACAAAAATATCATTAATGACATTTGAAACAATAATTAACGACATCTATATAGATGCCGTATTAAAGGTCTCCTTTTCACGACAATAGTTTAGTGTCGTTAAATTATTTAACGACAAGTAAGAGATGTCGTCAAAGCCTTAGAGATTCTACGATATCCTTTTTAGACGACATCTTGACCAATGTCGTCTATAAGGAGTGTCGTGGAATCTCCAAGGCTTTGACGATATCTCCTATTTGTCGTTAAATAATTTAACGACATTAAACTATTGTCGTTAAAAGCAGACCTTTAATACAACATCTATATAAATGCCGTTAATTATTGTTTCAAATGTCGTTAATGACATCTTTGTTGGAGATGTCGTTGTATGTATGTTTCAACGACATTCAAAAACTACATATTGTAAATAATATATCATTAAATGTAATTTTTCTTGTAGTGGAAGGCAAGTTGTTCTCAAACTAGTGGCAAAGGCACTTTAGTTACCCCCACTGAGATTTTCAAAAATAATATATTAAATGGAAAATTTTAAAAATTTTAATTGTGCCCGCTAATAAATTGTAAAAATTCACTATTGTGCTTCTAATAAAAAAATAAAATAAAATAAAATAAAATACAAGTGTCCCTCCTTAGTAAGAGGGACGTTAAATATGCCTTATCTATTTATTTTGTCTTCAATATTGCTCGCCCACTAAAAAATATTTGTACATTATTTAATCATCAACTATTTGAAAAACAAATAAGAAAAGAGATTTAAAACAAAAAATTGATGAAACTATTTAAATAATTAAATAAATTTAGACTTAAAACTAAACAATAAATCTAAGAAGTCATAAGTCAGATTGGATGTTAGAGAAGATGGATCATGGATGGGAAGAGGTTTGGCCGAGTAAGTAAGTGAATGAAGGGGTGGAAGAGAGATTTTTTTTATTGTCTTAATTTTTATTTTTTAGCTTTAAAAATCTTGTTTAATTTTTGTAAATAGTTAATGTTTAAATAATACTTAATGTTGATTATCAAGGTTCTTCTTGACTTTGTTTTTAACAATTTGATCAATTAAAGAGATGTTTTCTTTTACCTTAGAAAAAAAGGATTTTTAACTCTTTAAAAAAATAAGGGTCCTTTTTATATGAATTAAAATTTAGAGAACATTTATGGAATTTTAAATAAAAATTCAGGGAATACTATTAGGATTTTGTGAAAAAAAGGAGTAAAGGACTCATTATAATTCTGAAGATGAATGAGTATACCATGCATGAGGGATTAAAAGGTTATTCTTATTGTTTCCTTATTTTTGATTGCCATCACCAAATGTGCAGCTTCGTCTATACTCTAGAGTCTACATCATTCAGATATTCTCTCAATACATCTTTCTTCTTCATGTTTCAGATATATATATATATATAAAAAATTCAAACTTTCTATGTGGGCATAGAAAGTTAACGAGAACCTCTTCTTTATGCCTTTTTGTTTTTCTCATTGTTTGATCTTGAATGACCAGGTGGCAACTCATACTGGTTCAAGCACTAGTCGATAGGATATTAGTCATTCTTATGACAATACTGATGACATTAATGTAATTTAGAAGATCTAAACTTATCACTAATTTATCATTGACACTACAAGTAATAATCCTGTACTCTATTTATCAACCTTTGATATCTGTAATTTACCGCTATCTCAACCTTCACAGACAACAGAACTAAATTATACCGAGAATCCATACTGAGAATGCATTTTTAAATCGTAAATTATTATGGTAATAATTGAATAAAAGGAGATAAATTAAAATTCTAATATTTCACGATTAAACAGCATAAATAATTTTTTTTTACCTATGAAATAAATTCTCCACAAATTCATAACATAAGGAAAATCTATCATCCATACAACCAATAGGCCACATTGGGCAGAATCAACATGCATTCACGTGGTTGCTGCATTGATTGAATCAACAAGTTTTCCCTTTTTAGTCGTCTCCGTCTGTATCCAAAGTCAGCGATGTACCTTTGTCTACTTTTGCTTTCATCTCTCTTGCGGCCATGTTAGGGCTTCCTTGATTAAATTGCTGCCACATTTTCTAGACGGCACATGCGTGTCCGTTTGAAAAAGGTTAGTGGAATGAGCAAACAACAAATTTAGGGTCACAATTATATATATATTATCAGATGAGAAATATTTGGTAGGGTATTTATATGTGTATATGATATTATTTTGAATCATCACATTTTTATTAAGTTCTACTAATTTTGCATACTTTTTCTTTTTAATAAGATTTTGATTGCTAGAGATACTAATTTTGAATTATCACTTTTTTATGAAGTTCTTCTAATTTTGCCTTTACAATTCTTGTATACAAATGAAAAAGGCACATTAAATTAGAGGGAATATTTGGGTGGACCACACAAACCTACAAAAAAAAAAAAAAAAAAAACACACACACACACACACAAAAGAGGGGGAGAGAGATAAAGTATCTGTTCATGCCATGAATGGTAGGCAAGTGTATGGAAAATAAAACCAATCAAAAACTTAGACAATAAAAAAATCTGGTGTGCCTCAAAAAAAATTGTGGTGACCATTGGTGGGAATGTGTAGACAAACTACGATGTGATGACAATCAAAACAGGCCAGTTTAAGGGCCAGGGCTCACATTAGTGATTGCATTGTACCATCATACGTATCCGTATGACTTTTGTGGCAATGCGAGGGATATAGTAAAGTGTCAATCCGGTTCCGCGTCATAATCTCCTTTTCAGGCGCTTTAAGGCCGGCTGAATTGCTCGTAACATGGTCAGATCTAATTTGTGAAATTTCAGGCACATTCTTAATTAGACCGGACAGTTAAGATTATATATATTTTTTAAATTAAAACATATGTATTATGTACATATAAAACGTTATGCCCTATTTTTTCAAGTTTATAAGCTTTCGAGTTTCGATCACTTAAACGGAGCAAAATATTTAGAAAATAAAAAAATGACAAAAATAGTCCAGCCTAGAAGTCTCGACAGTTTGGGATTGAATCAAGCCTTGCACATCAATACCATTTTTTTTCTAGAGAGTTAGATGCAAAAATATTTGAATCTAATTTACACATAAAAGTAGTACAATACTAGACTTTATAATTAGTATCGGGAAATCTTATAAAAAAAAAAAGTATTGGGCATAGTTTACACTCCTATGCATGATATGCCAGCAAGTCAATATTTATTGTCCCATTTTTTTTGTCTTATGATTGTTCATCTAATTAAAATTTGACACTATATGAATTTCTCAAGTATTTAGCTCTTTTAGTCATATTGTTAAATTTATAAGGTGTTTGGATCCTTAGTTAGAGCTATATGCAGTTTCTATTATTTTTATTACGACGTTTTTTCTCACAAAATATACATTGCAACAATATTTTCAATTCAAACTTTTAGGTCCAACTCATTTCTCAAATGGCACATTTGATAAAAAAATACCCAAAACACCCATTGCGTTTTGCTTAAATAACACTTTTGTCCCTCTTATTATTACAATACCCAAAACACCCAGTGTGTTTTGTCTAAATACCATTTTGCCCTTCTAATTATTAAAATACCTAAAACAACCCTTGTGTTTTTAAAATCATACTCAAAATACCCTTGAAATAATTAATTTTATAAAAATTTTAATATTATCCTTCCCAATATTATTAAATGTTATTTTAAATATAACTTGACTTAAAAACTAAAGAAAACATAATTTCAAATGTTCAAATAAATATTTTAATTAAACATATACTTCAATTATATTTTTAAGATTGATTTTATTTAGTATTTTGGTTTAATAATGTTTAAATTGTATTTAGTAAAAATTAAGAAAACTAATTTTAGTTTTTTAAAAAGTTTAATGAAAAATGAAAAAAAAAAACTCGTCAGAAATAAGAACTCACATATACAAAAGAGCCTTTTAATTTAATATACATTGAGAAGGATAATTAGAATTTTTAAAAATTTAATTGTTTTAGGGGGTATTTTGAGTGATTTTGAAAACACATGAGGTATTTAGGCATTTTAATAATAAAAAAACAAAGTGATATTTAGGCAAAACAAATAGGCATTTTAAGTATGATGTTGAAAATACAAAGGGATGTTTTGGGCATTTTAATAATAAGAGGAACAAAAATGATGTTTTTGTTGGGATTAGTGCCCTAAAAGCTGTGACATTGTACATTTTGATAATAAATAAATAAAGTGACATTTAGAATTATTTTGGTTGATATATGTGTTATGAATACAGTTATAAACATCAAAAAAATTCCATGGTTATTTAAGTGACTATAAATTTAGCATATAAGTGTTATATGCTTAGGGATAAAATTTATAAATAATAATCTAAATAGTCCGTAATAATTAATTAAAGTTTGGGATCTTTAATTAAATATTACAAGTGCGGTCCAATCTCATTTAGAATGAAATAGTCATTATCCGGACTATTAATGTAGAGACATTGGATTGGAGGTACTTTATATAATGAGATTATATAGGACTGGACCAGATAAATTATGAATCTCTAATAATCATCTGTTACAAATAGAGTATTCAGATTTATCACTATGATGATCATATATTTGACAGTCTTAATCCTGAGTATTTATTAGACTCCTATTTATGACATTATGTTTTTTGACTTGCATGGTAAGATTTGTG